>JALPQI010023506.1:0-21917 GCA_025490895.1 Thaumatotibia leucotreta
AAAACTCATATGTTCTGGGTCGTAAAATCGTTTAGGTATGTATCCTTTAACTTTGATGGAATAACTCACGTTAGCAACCGTTCAGCAACGTCCTTACCCATAGCTAGAGAGTAGACACTTCAAGAGAATCAAGAGCGACACGCGAGTTTCTGTTAAAGTTAGTATCATAAGTACTCGCAGTTTGTTTACTCGTATTTTCACATTTGTTTCTGAGTACATATTTAGAAAATATGAAATTGCAATTATGTATGACTCTTAACAGTGGCACTTCAAAATAGTTCTCTCGGTACGAATATGCAAATAATTTTAATTGCCTCCCATGTCAAAACGGGATTAGGCTGATTTGGGCTTACTCTATTGGGTAGGTTGTTGTTATTAAATTAGAAACACGTCTCTAAGTAGAGAATTATCAAAATAAATTGTATTAGCTGCCTCACTACTTGTTTTAATTGCTAAGTGAAGTTACATGTTAATCAATCCGGGCGGTCGAGTCCAACACGGCACACTTAGGTACCTATGTACGTAAAATGAGTAGGTTTGCGATAAAGGCGGAGTTTCTTCATGCAGATATTTTATATTAAGTAGGTTAGTATAGTAGTCGATATAGAAGTGGTTTCAAGTGAATTGCAAATTACTCTTTAAAAATGTAAAAAGGGGTTGTAGTTCCTTTCAATGACCAATCGATTCCCATTGGAAACGTTTTAATAAGGCTTAATGGAATAGGTTCAAATTAGAGACGATCGATCGATCCAACGTAGTCTTATCAGTAAAGCATTTATGTCAGATAAATGACTCGGACGTTTAATTAACATATATCAATTACAGTCCCAAATACACCCTTTTATGTGGGTTGATACTCTTAACGATGTCTTTAGTGCTCTGTAACCCCAGTAACCCAGCATATGATTACGCTAATGCGTAAATGAGCATTTTCAGCCCAGCGTTTTGTAACGAGAAAATGGGCCACTAATGGTGTTAGCCTTGTTTGTTCATTGTTTTTCTCATTAATCGCTTGAATTCCTGGGAGGATAAATAAAGCATTGGTAAACAGCTATTTGTAGGACCTCTTTTGAAAACAAAATGTATAAATACGTAATCAGTACTTTTTTTTCCAAGCACATAGCAACATTGATTGACGTCCTATGTGTGCCCCTAGTTATTACTAATAATAATCAATTACATAATATATATCTCGTACTTTTATTTAAATTTTTGTCTTAAGATTATTAATTGATAGTTTTACTCACGATTTTTTTTTCTAGTAATTATATTTAACTTGAAATAAATTAAAATGACTGTTAAGTAGAACCCCAACCATCAGGCATCAATAATGTTTTAAGCGCGATGGCGTATATACATCTAACGATAGGTAGTGAGACTAGTGAGTTTATACTGAGAATGCTTTTTTTATTATCATAGAGATAGAATGTCGTGCGTGCGGTTTATATGAAGACGACGTTCTGATTTCATATCGATCTTAATATTAATATCTAATCTGGATACTAGAATAGTCAGTAGTCAATACTTGAGATTTGAGAGCTGTTCCAAATTTAAACTAATTTCTTTACAAAAATCGGTACTACAATACAAAATTTTGCTACCTCAGACAAAAAAGTTTCCATAGCTAAACTGATTGTAACAATCTAATAATGTTGCCTATGGTTTTGTCTAATGATATGTGCGTAGATAAAATTGCTTAAAAGTAGGTAAGCGACGTAAAAACGAGAATGTTCAGTGACAAAAATTACGAAAAGAAAACGAATTGTGCATCTCTTGAATAAATGGTACCTACCCGTATATTCCATTTTATTCTGACTTTGTTCATTTTGTACGGACAGTTGCTAATCGCCATTAATTAACTGAGGTTCTGGCCTTATAGTCTCACTGCTTATTAAACACATATTTCAGAACAACCAATAATATTATGTTCTACGATTATACATAGTTGCTTCGTGCCTCGAGATCATTTTTAAGTGGTTCATCTGAAACATTCAGTGAGCGATGGGAAGTAACAGATCCGCGAATGACAAATTACTTATTACGATCACGGCCTCGACCTCATCACCTCGTCTTAAATTGATGATTTACTGCATAAGGAATCTACTTTATTAGTCGTTTGTAGTGAAATATTGCTTACCCACTTGCTGAGAAATGTGAAATAATTTGTGAAATGTCGATGTAGTTACCTAAATAGTTACAAGATTCGAGGCTTGAGATACCCAGGTTACAGTTTTGTTTAAACACAATTACGACTCTTTATGAAAGAACCTCAGCTAGGTCGATGGCTTTGTGCCATATAATTATAAGGGTTGGCCCGTGAAGGGTTTCGGCTTCTGTTCTTTCATGTCAACAAATTACTGCGGAATAAAGAGCCTCTGAATTTAGGAGGGAAGGAAGATGTAAAGCATAATAATCAGTCATTCTTAGCTAAACTATGTGTTTTCTGTTTAAATATTAAAGGATTTTTTGGACAATAGTGCGGTTAAATGTATATACAATGAGGCCGACCAATACCTAACTAGATTTGAAAAATTTGTGATGTAGCAATTTTGTAGTAAATTGATTGAAAAGGTAATTGACAGAAAATATGATAAAGTAGATCTGTACAACAAAATGCTTTTACGCAAAAATTGATGGACGTCGTGAGTTTGACGCAGAATTACTTTCTATATCAACGCACTGATATTATTAAGATATTTATATAAATTTATTTATTTATTTTAAGTAAGTTTGTTTTAAACTAACTTACCGTACTTGTATTGAATGGGACGGGAGCTACCTATGTTTTTGTTTCATATTAGTCGATTACTTAATTGCAAAACTTTTCTAGTGACCTAAACACCTGTACCATGAAATCCGATACGGTCAACTTTTTTTGAAAGTGATGTTACCTAAATATAAATACATTGTTTAATAACGACAGATTATTCAAAAGAAATAACTCATCGAAGATAGCAAATATAAATAGATAATCCAATTAAAACATGCCCTAATTTCATCGTGTACGTTACCCCTGCCCGGGATCCCTACTAGCTAACCTTTGAGTAATTGGCCATTTTTCAATGTCAATTTTTACATAGTTACTAATCTTCGGCAACTTGTTTTTTAACTTATAAGTATTTATGCAATCAGATAAGTCTACTTAAAAAACGTTATATTATTAAATCATCAAATACTTAGTTGGAGCCAAACAAGTTATATTGTTCGGTACACCATATATTCAGTCCCTATGGTGCGCCGAACTATAAATAGTTCACTTAGCGCTACAAAGTATTTGGAGCTGACTGTCCAACAGTCGCTTAGGCGCCATTTGTCTGTCTAGAAAACTAGGCAGTTTTGGTTTCGCGTCTAGTCGATAATAGTCGTCTAGAATGACTCCACAATACTGCTACCAACGCGTACATTTCAAACAAATATTGCAAACTATCTGCTTTTATTACTCTAGACAACCGATAGATATTTCCGTCGATGATCGATAAGCTTGTGAAAAAGTTTTATTCTACTCCCCGAGGAACTGAACTGAATATACAAACGATACTCCTCCTGGAGTATGTGTGGCTGCTCCCGCGTTTCCGCTACTGCAGCTGTGGCCGGGTCGCATCCCACAAGGGTGGGACGGTCGTTGCACCGTCATTTGGGGACGGTGATGAGAGGCTGTTGAAGGAAGATTTGCCATGGGCATGGCGAGAGAGAAAAATGATTTTGGTGATGATGATGCGGTAAAGGCAAGTTAAGGCAAGGCAAAGTTCGATCTGAGAGAGATCTGAAAAGGAAGACAGATGGAGAGAGAGAGAGAGGCTGGTGCTCGTTGCTCGATGCGCGGCTGTCGGCGCGTCGCTAGCGGCAGTGCTGGCTCGTCGTTGAGAGTCTGCTGCTAAGGAAGAGAGAAAATGGTGACCCAGCGGGGGCACCCGGGCAGGGCCCCGCTGGGTCGAGAGAGAGAGCTGCTGGTGTCAGCCGTCTGGCGGCTGGTGGAGCAACGCTCGGGGGAGATCCCGAGCGTTGAAGTCAGGTGGCCTGACATAGTGGGGCGCAATGCCCTGGAGATGTTACTCCCCGAGGCCACGTACTCCGACTGCTTTGTCCGACTAGTTGGACCAACCCAACTCGGGGAGGCGGTAGAGGGGATGGCTCATAAGAGGCGAGCCCACTGAAGATAGGGTCACAATATTTACTACATTATTAGTTTGATGAGTGCGCTATATTGTAAGGGGTGTACCGATAAAAAACTGGCAAATTCAAATGAAAAAATCGGGTCAATATAGTTAAAAAGCTGTAATTTCTGGCTTTTGTAATTAACTAGGAGGTCTTAAATTAGCTAACTTTAGTCCTTTTTGTTGCTACTGCAATTTCAGTATTCACAATATAAGTTCTCCAGAAGCCCTTCGAAGTCTATTTTTCAAGCTCTTTTTTTTAATTCTTCACTGTACGATTTCGTGTTCTGCAGAAGAGACCAATATTTCTGGTTAATCTCCATGTTTTTTTTTTTAAATTTACCACTGGCTTGGGCGCAGTAATACTCTGTAAAGGGAATTATGTCACATATTATGTGAATTTTCTATGGGTCTTCAATCAATTATTTAATCCTATACAAATTTTAGTCTCTTTGGCATAGTGATATGAAGCGAAATCAGTGCCAAAAAGTATCAAGGATATTATGCATAAGTCAAGGATATCTTAAGGAACACGGGAATGAAGGAGGAAAAAAAGAAAAATAATGTTTGGAAAAGATAGTTTGGAAGAGGTTTCGAAGAAGCTGTACTGTGAGTACCTGAAATGCAGTAGTGACACAAAAGTAGTCAAAGTCAAAGTCAAAGTCAAATAATTCTTTATTCAAATTGGAATAGCAACAAACTCTTTTGAATCGTCTAGATATGAAAACTACTTCCGGTTCGAACCCTACACCGCTGACCCAAGAAGAACCGGTAAGAAACTTGGCGGGAATAATTTTTTCAAACAATGATGGTACATCTTACAACTAACATGCATTAAAAAAAAAAAAAACATAAAATTGATTTTAAACAAATTGAAATATAATAATAATAACAAGAGATGTAAAGTCTCTAAAAGTCACAACATTTATAAGTAATAATTTATAGAGAAATAAGGTTTCTCTCCGAATAGGTATATAATAATAACATTATATAATGCACGTTTGGAGATGTACAAGGTCTCCAAGCGTAAATTATCGTAATTGAATGTCATGACTTTAACAAACTAATAATTAAATCCTAAATTACTCCCACGGTGTTTTATCATTCATGTAGTCTTGTGTACTATAATAAGCTTTAGATATAAGTTTACGCTTTACAAAATTCTTAAATTTGTTGACTGAAAATTCAGTAACATTTACTGGAAGTTTATTATAAAATCTTACACAATTACCCATGAATGATTTCCTAATTTTATGGAGCCGAGTGGCGGGTACTGCGAGCTTATGCTTGTTTCTAGTATTAATATTATGTATGTCACAATTTTTCCTAAAATTGATAATATTTTTATGTACATACATAATATTCTCATAGATGTATTGAGAATACAATGTCATTATATTAATAACCTTAAACTTATCTCTAAGTGAGTCTCTAGGGCTCATTTTATATATCGCTCGAATAGCCCTCTTCTGCAGAACAAAAATAGTGTTAGTCTCTGAATTGGCAGCACTGCCCCATAATAAAATGCCATACGACATAATGCTATGAAAATAACTAAAATATACTAACCGAGCTGTATCGACGTCAGTTAATTGACGGATCTTGCTCACTGCAAAAGCTGCAGAACTCAGTTTATTCGAGAGATTAGATATGTGAGGACCCCACTGAAGCTTAGAGTCTAGTGTTATACCAAGAAAGACTGTACTTTCAACTATTTCCAATTCCTCACCTTTCACAAATATACTAGCCTGTTGATGTTTTACGTTACTTGTAACAAATTTAATACATTTAGTTTTTTTCTCATTCAACATTAAGTTATTCATATTAAACCAGTTTACTACTTTCGAAATAGCATTGTTTACATCATTCCAAGCTTGTTGCTGTCGTTTGACTTTAAAAATAAGTGAGGTGTCGTCAGCAAACAATACTATGTCATGGTGGGTCTCTATGAGATGTGGCAAGTCATTTATGTAGATAAGGAAAAGGAAAGGCCCCAATATAGATCCCTGTGGTACACCCGTGGAGACCAATGACCCCGGCGATCGCTGTCCACTCACATCAACCCTTTGTATTCTACCGCGTAAATAAGATTCCAGTAAATTTAACGCTGATCCTTTAACTCCATAATGGTCTAGCTTCCTGATCAATGTTTCATGACAAACGCAGTCGAAGGCCTTGGACAAATCACAGAAGATACCTAAAGCATCTCGTGATTCCTCCCAGGCATCAAATATTTGTTTAATTAATTCGACACCAGCATCGGATGTTGAGCGCCCCCGAGTAAAACCAAATTGCTTGTTATGCATTAAATTGTTTACGTTAAAGTGCTTAATTAATTGCGATAAAACTATTTTTTCAAAGATTTTGCTGAACGTTGGTAGCACAGATATAGGTCTAAAATTAGTGGGGTCAGAAGTGCTACCGGATTTGAATAAAGGAGTTACTTTACTATGTTTCATAAGATCAGGAAACTCACCACAATCAACACATTGATTAAATATTACTACCAATTCAGGTGCTACGATTTCAATAAGGGATTTGACGACATGAACAGAGACTCCCCAGAGGTCAGAAGTTTTTTTGACATTGATGGATTTAAATGCCTTTATTACATCTGAGATTTGAATATGTTCAAAATTAAAGTCGTTACTACACATAGGGACGTTATCTCTTAATAATATAGTGGCAGCCGAGGGTGATGAATTTAAATCCTTAGTTATGGAGACTGGTATATCGGCGAAAAAGTGCTCAAATTCTGTTGCTACTTCTAAACTTGACTCTATAATTTTGCCATTAATTTTTAATTTAGGATCGTGGAATCTGTGCTTTGATCGACCAGTCTCCGCATTAATCACTTTCCAGGTTGATTTAATGATGTCGGAACTATTTTTAATTTTTTGGGACAAATAATCGCGCTTAGCTTTATTACAATCAATCTTAAATTTCTTAGAATATTGTTTGACGTGTTCTTTAAATTCATCACTCGTATTAAACCGCCGTTCTTCATACAATGCATACAGTGCTCGTCTACGTTCATACAAGTCCGCAGTTGCCCACTCACTAAAAGCAGATGCACCACCAACCACAATTTTTTTGGAAGTGAATATTTTGTTGTAATGTTTCATAAAAATGTGAAAGAATGAATTATACATGTCATTGGAGTTAATGTTGGAAGACAGAGTAGGTAGCGTCTGCACTAAACTTTCTTTCATTCGTTCAACACGGCTTGTGGTTACTGGCACAAAAGTAATTTGTTTTCTAATGTTATTTTTCCTGATGGTCTCAAACGTTATTAATTGACCTAAATGATCTGACTCTAAATTACTGATTACTTTTTTATTAACAGGAAAAATATCAGTAAAAATGTTATCAATACAAGTCGCACTAGTTGCACTGATACGAGTAGGCTCCATAAAAATGTGGTTGAGTTTAGAAGACTTAAATAGATTCAACAATCTTGTACTTGTTGTTGAATTTTCTAAAAGGTTTACATTAAAGTCGCCGCATATAAGTAACTTCTTACCGCAAACTGATATTTTATGAAGCACAGATTCCATTACACTTTCAAATTGCTCAAAATTACTTAAAGGCGGCCTGTACACACATACAACAATAAATTTATCTAATTCAATAGCACTCAATTCTATAGTCCGTTCAACAGACAGAGAAACAATGTCCTTACGTTCCTTAAATTTTAATTCTTTATTTAAAATAATTAATGACCCACCATGTATGGAACTAAGTCTGTTAAACGAACTAGCCACCTGGTGATTATTAAACTGAGGCACCACTTCATTACTTTTTAACCAATGTTCAGTTATACATAGAATATCAATATTAAATTCATTTAAAAAAAGTTCAATACAGTCAGCTAAGTTAAGACTTCCTACTACAGTCAGCTAAGTTAAGACTTCCTAGTTAATTTTCAAAGCTTGAAATTATAGCTACCGAACTATACCGATCTGATTTTATTCTTTGAAATTTACAGTTTTTTATCGGTACATGCTTTAATCTTTTATTTGTATACGTTACTTATTTTTACAATTTTCTACGGCTTAATAAATTTAGATAATTGTGGTAATAAACGTGACAATTTACAACGTTTTCCACAAAAAGCTTAATATATGATACGCCATTCTATGCGTGAAATTCAATTCATACAAAATTGTAGTGATCAGTGATCATTGGCTAGACTTTGACACAAAAATTAGACATTAGTCTGTGCGATGTGCATACTTGTCCGCAGTTTGTGGCAAGTTTGGTGATTAAAAGAAACCCAGATCGGCCGTTCTGCCATACAAATGCTTTCAAATATTTCCTTCACGGATTTCGACTCTAGGGAAATGTTTCTCCGACACTGATTAATATTTGAAAATTGCCGAAACGAAGGCCGAAAACCTATGTCTATATACGAACAATGACCACAAAAACGAATACAGAATATTTTCTTGACATGATGTTGCCAAAACATCGTTACGATAGGTTCAGATTTGAAGGAGAAAACAGTGGAGAAATGAAAATCCTTATTAAACAGAATGCGATGCCAACCACGTCAGCGCGGCATAATATTTATCCTGCGGCCCTACCGCGAATTTTATAATTCGCTAATTTCGATGATTTGTCTTTGTCACTCTAATGATTCCTTGGTTGGAGTGACAGAGCTAAATCCTCGGAATTTCGAAGTTCGCGATAGTAGGCTTGTAAATAGGACCGGTGTGTTTACCATGAGCTGCCGCTGTGACTTTCTGTTTATCCCACTCATACTCGTTTAATTGGTGGGAGCGAGATAGATAGAAACTATAGAAAATCTATTATGCTATCCTCTGCGTTAAATTCACGGTATTAGCTCATGGTAAGCATCACACAACTCTTGTAGGTTCTTAACACTATGTTAACCCTAATAATACTAACAATAATACCTAACTATCGATCGATGATAACTTAATAACACATCGAATAAGAATTCAGTAAAGTTTCATAGTGCGATTATATTGTAGGTACTTGTTTTGCAACATTTTTTTACATTCAATTTCCTAAAAAAGCTCTACGTGTGTATATTTTTGCAGGTTGTTTGCACTGCGAATTGCAGTTTGATTTATTCGCCTGGCGTTTAGCGGCTTATGTCAGCTCAGCTGGGTGACATTTATATTTTGTATCGAAAAAAAAAGGAGTACCTATCTGTATTAATTATGCTATTGTTTGTGTTAAATTTGAAGACTACACCTTAAAACTCAAGTTATTGTGAAACTAGTCTATATCTTATTATTTTAACGAAAGAGGAATGCAAATAAACATTGAACATAGATATATTAAACGATTACCGTGTAACCTAACATAACCACAAACATTTTCATTTACCGGTTTCGATACTTGTCAGGTAACGAAGTTTTAACAAGCCTTCACTTAATCTGACCTCTTTCTTAATTTGATTTCAGGTAAGTTCGCCAGCCAACTGCCACCAAGTCGACGGTAGCACAACTACTTCGGTGAGTGCGCCATAGTTGCGAGACACAGGTGCTCTGTTATCGATTCCAGAAACTTTGGTTCGCCTCTTCCACAAATTGAACATGCTATGGATTGATAATTTTATGTATGGAAATCTGTTTTAGATTGTTTAACACTTTCGGCGCCGCAACTTCAATTAACTCGTTAACATACAATCTTCGAAATCTATAGACGTTGTTCAGCCGCATGTGTTAAACTACTGCCAATTGGTCGATAGTAGTTTTCTAATGTTGCATTACCTTTTGTCAGTTTTGACACAACAAAGCCATTCTCATACATTACACATTACATCCATTTATTCATATTAGAATATAAATTGGAAACGGCCTTGCTAAAGATGGGTCCGATTTCCTTCACCGATACACTGACGGGCATTAAACGACAGGCCGCGTATTAATTGCCTTACACATTAGTTGGTATTCAAGAGAAATCTACATCGGTGCCCCAACCATTCGGATCAGTTGTTTTCTTTCTGTAGAAATGTTCTGAAATATTATTTTTATTTTTTGTATAATTATGGTTTATAGACTACCTAAAAAAACTTTTCGGAGTCTTCGTTCCAGGACAGTCCCTTTTATATTAAGACTAAATATAAAAACAACATCTACTGCTCCTTTTCCTCCTGCTGTCCTCCCGTTGATAAATGGGCCACAGTAAAATAGATTGCTTTGTGTAAGTGTAAACAGCCATTATTTAATGGCCGAACGATGTTCTTCCTTGGTATCAAATTGACTAAATGCCGTCATTTAGTCAATCTCGCTGCTTATATCCCTTATACAAATGATCATAATAGTGAATGGAATAGTGTGTTTGGTAGAAGGATGGACATACGTATTTGTAGGTATACTGGGGATAGATGGGCCAAATTCAATATGGTCATGCACAAAAAAACTTTGGTGGCCACACTTATAAATTTTTTTTAGTCGACCTCAAAAAAGCAGGAGGTTCTCAATTCGACTGTTTTTTTTTTCGGTATCTCCGAGAATCTAATTATCCAACGGATTATTAATAATCGAACGGGTATAAGCCCTACATGGTCCCGTTGGCACCAAGTCGGGGTCTGATGATTGGATCTTAGAGAAATCGGTTGAAGTCGGTTTTTTGTTTGTTTGGTGTGTAACTAATCCATTTCTAAGATTTAATACCTTAATAACTTGTACATTTTGTGGTAAGTGTCGTTAAAACGGGATTGTTACGAAAAAATAAATATTGTGGAGAGCTTTAATAAAAAATAAAAGCTGTACTCATAGTTACATCACACAACAGACTATGATTTAATCTAGTGAACTGTTTCATTTGAAAAAATATGTAGCTTCATGCTTTTTCGTTATGATATGATTGACACGATGTTGCGACAAAACGCTGTATAATATATGAGCTACATTTGCGCTACGGCGCGGCGTAGCACTATTTTAAGTGAATATCTTCAGACGCTGCATCGCTAGCATAAAACTGTAACGTTCATTTGGTAGGTACTACATTTTCCCCCATGCTGTGTTTGACATCTACATTGACAACTGTCAGCCCGCACAAAAATAAACGTCATTGAGAAGTCTCTGATCTACACGCTCACAATCAAATTAGCAACCATTATATTTATTGTATGACTGATGACCTGGTGAAGGTCGCAGGAGTCCGCTGGATACGGGTGGTGCAGGACCGGTCATTGTGGCAATCTTTGGGGGAGACCTATGTTCAGCAGTGGACGTCTTTCGGCTGATCTGATGATAATGATGATGATGATGAAATTGTATTAGTAATTAGTCACAGAGTTTGTTGTATATCGACGTCGTATCCATAATTATTTTATAAATTCATGATTCTTCTCTCCTGAATGTATATCTTATATCTCTCCTGAGTTAAACGCTTATATCTAAAAATCAGTGGACCCTATATTCGTGTAATAACCCAATAACTGTAATAAGATTTACTTCTGGTACGTTCACGTATGTTAACGGAATATGGATACACCAACAAAAGGTACCTATAAATTATGCAAAGTTGCATAGTTGTAAAGTATCATCTAAATTATTGGCCTGGATGCGGGTGGCGCAGGACCGGTCATTGTGGCAATCTTTGGGGAGGCCTATGTTCAGCAGTGGACGTCTTTCGGCTGATATGATGATGATGATGATCTAAATTATTTGCGAAGAAAATATTTACAATTAGTGCTTAAATTGGCTGTGCTGTGGATTTGATTGGTATTTAAGTTAATTGATAGTTAAGTTCCAATTAACTGATAATTAGGAGAGTTTGGTGATACTATTTTATGATGCACTATTTTTAAAAGCTTGAATAAAATATACGTTACTGTAAAATAAAAAGTGCTTAGATTTTTTGTCCTTTAATATTAAGTTTAAAACTGTTACTTACACTGAGGATGCTTGTAGCATTTCCTCACTCTATCTCAATACGTTCATCAAGATTCGATTACGTAGTTACATCATAAAGTAGCACTTACGAACAGCTGTTGTGGAAATATGAGCTCAGCCTTTAATGTTTTGGACTTTTTATCAAAAACAGTGGCTGTACGTGCTATAAACAGTATAAACCTACCGCGACGTGTACCTTTTTAAATGTTCTAAGCTTAAATTTAGTTTTGGCACCCCTCTGAAATCATGTAATTTGAATATTCGCTCATATCAAATTTAACAAATTTAATCGTCCGTGTCACCAATCTTCATTAGTTGCGATGAATGAACTGTAAGTTTCACATAAAAGGTGATTTAAATTATTAGGGCATGCTTCACCATCCGTGAATAAAATAATGATAATGTTAGCTGTGCATTTCGTTTATATCCCTGGGGAAAAGGACAGTGATAATTTTATCTGACGAATATATTTATTATTGAATTGTGAAACAGACATTTACTCTCACATTAGTCGGCTCTGACAAAAAGGGCTAAGAACATGATGACATTGATGACTAACCCCCCTTATTGATAAACGTCTCCTAACTTAGCAAGCCGCTAAGTAACAATACTTCCCTTTCGGTCTTACTTAACAAGGGGATAAATAAATAGATGTATTTTTTACTAAACGATAAAGAAAAGGGAATGTAGTATTTCAGAGTGTTTTATTTTTGGCCTACATATACTTGTTATACCTACATATAGTACGGTCAAATCGTACATAATTTTACCCTAAACTCGCAAATCAAGTAGTATCGCTGCATTTTTGGTATGTTGTTTAGACACCATAGGACAGTATAAAACCATATTTTGCAAGCAAAAAAAAGTTGTGCTAGCTGGGTAGTACGTGAAAAACTGCGAAATTTACGGCCATTTTTTAGTTTCTGATTTTTATTTAAAAAATCATACATTTTTTGATATCATATGTAAATAAACGTTTAAAGACTAATAAATTTCCAACAAGTTGAGCTAACATGCATTACCGTAAGTCTTATAGTTTCAGAGATTCGAGACTTCAAAAAGTGCCCCTTTTTGTAAACTAGATAAAATTTTGTGTTTTGCTAACGTTTTCGACTTAATATCGCCTCACCTAATTATGCTACGAAAAACATGCAATAATGACCTTATAGCGCACTTAATTTTCTTTAATTGAAGGGTAAAATTAGGTCAGTGAACTTTGCAGTTGAAAGTATAAACCCGAAATTCCAAAGGCAGGGAGGCCCGCTATCTAAGTTTTTCATACAAATCGCAAGTCGAGTTGCAAAGCTGCAATTTTGGTATATTATAAAGGCCTTATAGATATATACGAAAATGCATATTAAAAGAAAAACAAAAAAATTATTTGGGCATAGAACGTAAAAAACGGAAAAAAATCGCACTTTTTTTAGTTTTTGACGTTTAACTAAAAATCTATTATCTTTTTGATACTGATTGCTATAAAACTAAGAAAGAACATTAAATTTGAAAGGATTTGAGCTACGTTGCATCACCGTAAGTTATATATATTTTGAGATACGACATTTTATAAAGTGCCCTTTTATCAAAACATAAACAAATTTTAGGTTACGTTAAAGCTATTCACTAAATATTGGCAAAACGTTCGCGCTAAGAAAAAAAAAGTAATTGTAGATAATAACTACATTAAATTTGGAACAAATTGAGCCGATGACAATTACTGTAAGTCTTATAGTTTGGGGGTATACGAGGCTTCAAACATGCATTTATTTTCTTAACTTAATGAAGGGCACATTTTGAAATGTCGTATCTCTAAATATATATAATTTAGGGTAATGCAAGGTAGCTCAAA
Source organism: Thaumatotibia leucotreta (assembly GCA_025490895.1). Lineage (NCBI taxonomy): Eukaryota > Metazoa > Arthropoda > Insecta > Lepidoptera > Tortricidae > Thaumatotibia > Thaumatotibia leucotreta. The sequence continues at coordinate 13,878 of JALPQI010023506.1, forward strand.
TCCTTTCAAATTTAATATTCTTTCTAAGTTTTCTAGCAATTAGTATCAAAAATATAATAGTTTTTTAATTAAACGTCAAAAAGTAAAAGAAGTCCAATATTTTTTCAGTTTTTTTCGTCCTATGCCGAAATTCCTGTTTTGTTTTTCTTGTAATAAGCATTTTTGTACGTCCTTATAGAGCCTATATAATATACTAAAATTGCAGCTTTGCAACAAGACTTGCGATTTGTATGAAAAACTTACATAGCGGGCCTACTGCCTTTTGAATTACGCGTTTTTAGTTTCAATTACAAAGTTTACTGACCTGATTTTACCCTTAAATGAAAGAATATTAATTGCGCTATAAGGTAATTATTTCATGTTTTTCGTAGCATAATTAGGTAAGGCGATATTAAACCAAAAACGTTAGCAAAACTCAACATTTTATCTAGTTTACAAAACAGGGTACTATCTGAAGTCTCGAATCTCTGAAACTATAAGACCTATGGTAATGCATGTTATCTCATCTTGTTACAAATTCATTTATCTTTAAACGTTACCTGATACATATTGTCAAAAAAAGTAAGGCTTTTTTTATAAAAATCAGAAACTAAAAATAGACAGTTAATTTCACAGTTTTTCACGTATAACGCAGCTAGCACAACTTTTTTTTGCTTGCAAAATGTGGTTTTATATTGCCCTATGGTGTCTAAATAACATACCAAAAATGCAGCTATACTACATGTTTTGCGAGTTTAATATACGATTTGACCGTACTAATATGGCACAGGTCTGTACGATTGGAGATTTTTTCATTTTCCTAGTACGAGTATACGAGTATTAGGTCCTAATTTATTAGATGCAGATATTTTTACAGCTGATAGTACTCGGTCTCTGGAGTATAGTAAACCGTGAAACATTATAGCTTTTACGATGTTTTTTTGGAGAAAACGGAAAAACAAATTTGCTACGTAAAAACACCCTGTTTATGTGATTATTAAATGAAAACTCATTGTACAGATTCTAGTACCTCTTTTACGTACCACTCAACTGGAACTGGCCACTTCACGTCGATAAATTAAATACTTAATTGTCAATGTCATGTTATTTTCCGTTGGATTGTGTCGTTTGATGACATGACAGACAGTGTTATTGTGACATGTGATAGATAATGCACATGATGATTTATTTTAGACAAAATTATAATTTTTTTTTGTTAGGAAAATTAAATCAAAAAAATTACATGAAAAGATTTCTTAATTTATATTTAAAGTTAATTATCTTAATGTAAAGTATCATGTGTTAAAATATCTGCAACTAATACATTAGGACCTTATATATACGAGTGAAAACAGCTAACGAGACGTGATACTTTTAAGATACTCAGTTCTTTCCTTTGAAATGACATTCAAACGTCTCACAGAAACACCGGGAACTTAGTTTGCAGTTTTCTTTGTTTAAAAAACGAGTGTAAATGAAACCAGTAGGTGCTACTACTCACCAATCGAGTTAATGTGGATTTATGTAAACAATGCAAAACGAACAGACCAATGTTACGTATATAACTACGTGAATACTAATGTGTTTAAATACAAAAACCAATTAAGTATGCTGTTAAGTTTGTAATTAATGGTAGAAAGTACGTATATTCTGCTTCAAGGAAGTTTCACGGTTTGTTCTTAGCTATTAATTTTACCTGCGTTTACATAGGTAATTTGGCTAGGTATCTATTTTTAAGTAGGTACGACGAATTTAAATAAAATATCTATTCTAAGGTAAGGTCGGTGGCATATTGTGCGGCTTCAAATAAAATGTATTCACACCACCAATATTAAATAAATAATATTATTTTTCTCGTAGGTGGTGTGAAAAGCAGTACCGATGTGTCACACGGTTTCAAAATCATTTTCGTTGTGGGTGTTAACGCTTGAATCCCTCATTACGCTCAGGATTCCACTTTCAATTGTAGAATCTATCGCTTCATTCGGACCTCAATGAACGCCCTCGCCGAAAATATATAATTCTGATCCCTTGTGACACAATCTGTTCCATTATTAAATTATGAAGCATACTTTTTAAGTTGTAAGTAAGCCCCGGAAAGTGAGATGTAATAAATGTTCATAATATATGTTGAAATTCATCTAAAGTTAACCGATTGAAACCCTAGGTCAATTAGGAACTATATTAAAGTAACATTATACCTAATTCAAATTGTCACAAAGACACAAATCTCTCACTATATTTAATTTGAACATGGTTCGATTTAGAGTGGACCAGGGTTCCAATTGATTGGTTAACCTACCTTTAACATAGGGTAAATATTGCCATAATAGTAAAGTTAGTCATTAATTTCACGCGTTTCTTCTACGTACTAGTACTTCTATATTTAAGTAATTTAATAATAATAACCGTGCTAATTTTATGAACTTCATAAATTATTTACTATTACGATTTGCAATTATTTTTAATTTACTGCGGGACTTTATGCTAGCAACACATATTTCCTAGAAAAACTGGCCGTTACTTGCGCCTCGCTCAAGGCAGTTTTTTTCTTTTATTTCCATTCTCGATCCGAAAACTGCTTACTCGAATAATGGCCCATGACGTGACAGGTGCCGCAGAGTGGATTTCAAAAATCGCAGGGATAAGAAAGTCGCTTACAAATTGTCTACGTTTCATTGTTACATTCGTATTTACGAGTAAGTATACATACATTTAAATACAATTTTGCCATCGACATGTGATTAGTTCGTACTTGTCATTTAACAATTTTATGTCGCAATTGAAATTGCTTGTTAAGGTGTCGATCCTCACTCTCCTGCCAACAGGCGATAACGAGCGGTCCCACTTGACCTCAATTCAGGTTCAGCGAAGTCCCCATAAATCTTACAACAATGCTTTACAATCCTTTGTACACAGATTGCAGCGGTGAATCGCTTAACCACTGCATTTTAAGGCAATGCCCTAAACTACCTTACTTTTTTTCTCAGTGCTTTATACGTGTACGTTATATATCTGTAATAAATACATATCAATTAAATCCGTATTCAGAATGTAAAGTGCCTAAGTACTGCTTTAAAAAATATCTCCCGAACGACTTGGACGTGACTTCTGGCTTCAGCGATTCGTGAAACTTCCTTCTGTTTATGATCCTTAATTGTTAGGTGTAATAATAGAGATCTTAATTGTCTATTTTCGAAGAGTTCGCTGAAGATAACCGAGATAACTTTGTTTTGTCTACCACTATTTTCAGAGAATTTTAAGTGCTCGTTAGTCTTTATATAAGCTCAAAAACTACATTTGAAGACAATTATTTTGTAAATTGTAATCTTTTCTATAACACTTTGCTGTAAGCAGTTTCTGTAAGGATCGATGAAAATATAAAACACTATTTTAGAGCGAAGTATCTTGATATTTCAACACTTCTTAGTTTAACGTAAAGTTCAGCCAGTGCTTCAGCCTTATCTTCTTTATCTAAAGATGTCTAGATAAACTTTGAAGTTTGCCTACTATGCCTAGGCAAGCGAAATATTAATCTGTTAGGGAAGATGCGGCAGACTATAAAACGTGCTTTCATATATCGGCGCTGTCACCTGCATCAGACAGTTTATACCGCAGGTCGTGCTTGAGGTTACTATGGATATACGTAATATTATAATTACCTGATAGCGGGTTTTGCGGTTAGGAACACATAACTTGGTAGGTGGACGTGATTCAACGGCACCCTTCCTTATTTACAGGATATTTCTCATTATGTGTTCCAGTTAACTGGTTATTTGACAGTAAATGTAATACGTAATGCCTGCGATATATATGAGTTCCTCCTTTTCAGAATGTCTAAATCAAACCTACTGTAGGTGAGTATGCAGTATGTGGACAACTTTTTTCTGTACTACAATAGAAATGCTTTAAAACAGACAACCTAAACTGAGATTAAAAGGAAAAGAGAGACTGAATAAAATTAAATAAATTCAAAGCACGTTGAACGAACTGTTAACTGCTAGCTAGACGGTCTCGCAATTCCAATTTTTGCTGCCATTTTGAGCTTCTTTTCATTTTCATTTAAAGATCTCGTAAGATAACGGGTAGCGCTAATACTTGCATTTAATACGTGATTTTCTTACAAACTGGCAATTTAGTGTTGCGTAGTTCAGCTAGCGTGACGCCATTTGGACTTGTGTGTCATCGAGAAATATGTAGTGTGGAGAAACGCGAGAGCGGCGCACGGTCTGCTGAGCGCTTTTTTACGCGTCCAGCGCCCGCTCGCTGGTTGCGGCCCTGTGCCAGCGAGTGTATATACCTAACACCTGCCCTCGTATTATAATAGTAGTTTGTATAACAAGGGCATAAAATAACCCATCTTTACCCGCAGCATTTTTTTTTTAATAGTAGAAGAGGGTAAAAATGTATGCCCTTTAGTAATTCACTTCGATTGCGAGGAAAATAAGACATTTTTGACAGCAATTTACATCACATAATTTTCGTAAAGCAGATGAGCGTGCGTTATCCTAAAATTGACTTCTTTGAATAAGAGTTAAATTTGCCATGTTACAGAGAACTTTGAAACCTATGTATTTTCGTCTGTGCCATTTCTGAATTAAATGTTGATTTTAGAAGTAGGTATAAACAATTAATACGTCAACCGAAATCTACAAAATAATAATATAAACTACCGTAATATGGGCTATTAAGTACTAAGGACCAAAAAAGCCCGCATTCTTTTTAACATTGGATTATTACGAAAGTACGCGTTTCCACTTTCCAGGTATAAGATATTTATTCCAATATTTGAGTTTTAACACTATTTTCCATGCTACCAACCCCTTTGGTCTCAAATATCCCCATCTTACGATATAATACAGTGGCAAGGTTTGTGCAAATGATACTAGCTACATTCCCGCGCTGAATGACGTGCCTATATTGCGTCTTCTTAGGCCGAGAACAAACCTAAGTTTATTATTTTAGTCGCCCGTAATGCCCATATTCGCAACGCTGGGCGAGCGGGTTGGCGTTCGCGCAGTACTGTGCCCACTGTGATGACGCTGCAGATGCCCATCATCAATCTTCTATCAACAAAGAACAGTTAGTTACACTTCAATCCCTTAGTCGACTCTTACGACACCCACGGGAAGAGTTGGGGTGGTGACAAATGTATTCTTACTGCCGTCACCACACAGCACGCACAATACAGTGACGCTATCCCCCGCTGGCAGTGGCGCGTACGCCACCGGTTATCAGCGCGCGCGGCGATCAGTGCAGCCGCTTGCGTTTGCGTAAAAACACCTATTAAAATTTTTCTCCCTGACCGCCATTTAAATTGCTAATCGCTTTATGAGCAATAAGCGTGGAAATCATAGTATTATGAGACAATATCAATTAATAGTTTAACTATATTCTCTTCGTAAATACAGTTAAAATCAGGTAATACAATATTTAATTTCGGAGTTATTCAAGAGTGAAATTTAACGTATTGCATTTTCTAGGTATACGTAACAAAACTTATGTCTTGGAAAATACATAGGAGATAGTAAAACTGTTTTATTAAAATAAAAATCTAGCAATTAATTTTAAGTTTCACGTGACGCTTAGTAAGTCAAACTGCTAATTGAGTAACATAAATCTCATCAATCTCACATGATCGGATGAGTAATAGTCGAATTGAATAGTATTTTACAAGATAAATGAGTGTTTGCATAGTTAATTAATTTCGCTCATACTTACATATTTGTTAAATTCCGGACGTTATTGTGTTAAAATATAAGTGTAAATAGTAAAAATATACCTAAATCAGTGTTCTTCGATATAGGTTCGTAAAAGTCAATAATGCATTACATAATAATTAAATATTGCTATCACAAAAATCTAAAAATAACAGAAAACAAAATACATCAGCTGCAGCATGCTGCATAAATATTACCTACCGTTTCCGACCTGTTTACATAACCGATCTATTTTTTTTAATACACGTATACAGTGTGTGGTCTTTAACACGGGAGAAAAATGAAATGAGTGACTCCTTAGACTATCAGCAATAATCCTGTAAAGGTCCCGGTGTTTCAAAGTGGTTAAGTTCGGAGATATTGTCATTCAAAGCTATGGACCTTTAGTACTGGATCTTGGCATCACGATGTCGTAGCTTGTCAGTCGCAAGACATCTTGATAAGTATACCAGGTAGGAAGTCATAACAATAATTTTGTTTGCATTTTTACACTAATTTGATACGGTTTTAAAAAAAAATTGTACATTTTTCAATGATTCAAAAATGATAAGTTATTGATAACTTTTAATTCAAGTAAATGAACCCATAATAATGAAAAATACATGAACAAAAAATTACAAAAAAAATTTTTTTTTTTTAATTACAATATGTGGAAATGATTGTTGATCAGCTTATTAATGCACCGTTTAAATTTTCACCCCGTTTGTAGGCCACACACTGTATATTTTCGCAGTGCACTTGAATCGAAAGTTATTAACTACAAACTCAAACGGTGAATGGTGACATTGGTGACACGGACATTCGAAGGCGTGTGCCAGGGAAGACGTGGGCAGGGAAATCCATACCTGGTCAGTAGGTAGATGTGACATTCACTGACTTGTGGTTACATTAAACAGAATGCAGGTCTTGTATAAACAGCACAAGATAGATAAGACTATTACAAATTAATCGAATCTGATATGAATGTTATATTAGAAATGCAGTGAATATAAATAATATATAAACAATTGGGTTAATGAATACATAACTGACATAACTCATCATTAGGATTGCGATAGAAAGTGATTCTCTCTCCTTCCACAAGGTGGACCACCCAAAGTTAAACTTTAGGCAAAATGTTTTTATCATAAAAAATGATTTTAATCGTCCCATATTCCTTCATTCATCAGGCATTCTAGCTCTCTCAACTCCTAAGGCAAGGACCGTTGGCTAAGATAAGTCAGATGCAGACGTCAATAGTGTAATAGTAGTACAGTCGACGTCAAAGATATCATTACGGTTTATGTGCCAAAAATACATATATTTGCACGACCTTAATGTCAAGGCAATAAAGTCGTGTAAATATATTTTTGGAACATACACCGTAACGATATATTTGACGTCGACTGTACAATGCGTTACTAAGCGGTCGAAGTGTTCGCTCTTACTCTCTCAATAAAAAGAGTGTATTTACATAGATTAAAAAATAAATTTTTGCTGTATCCGAGCTTTTAAACTTTTTGGGACATCCAATTAGCGTGAAATTAAAAAAAATGCAGTCAGCTTTGTAACGACAATTAATCTTAACGCTACGAGTAATATATATTTTACTTAATCGTAGCGTAGCTGATTAAGTTATTGTTTAGAATCTAAATCCTACCTACTGGTTTCATTGTGATACAGCGACGTTCGTTCTATTCATAAAATTATGAAGCTTCTGAGCTTTATTGCGGATTTCAGAAATTGAACGTGATGAGCCACAGTGGAAGTCACAATATAATATTTCATAACTGGCATTATTTTAGTAGTTGATTATTATATGTATTAATATTAGTATCTATTTGAAATAATTCCTTTATATGTAGGTATTAAAACTTTCATTGGAGTGCAATTTGGTTTAACATTTTGATTACGTATAACGTATAACTATAAGTTTTTAATCAATATCGGTTGTTTTACTAAAGTAATAAAACAGTTTCACGAACTTAGTAGTATGACGGCAATGACTGTAACATAATAGAGCAAACGTGCTAAGCCTAACAAGGTTCTGAATTCCTTCACTTGCTGCCATATATGTCGTATCTTCCGCATAATGGGATCGTTTACGCATGCTGATCGGTAAACACGCCGCTTATTACATAAACATGATACTATTAATTTACCAATTAATGCCGGTCAGCGTCTTCCATATTAGTTGAAAAAAGGCTATAACGGACTTCCAGCTGTATTGCATCCAGTTAGTGATATGCTCTAGTTCGTTCATTACCGCTTTGCTCGCCTCTCAGTTTAATCAATTCTTCATCAAGAATTATGGCTTCTGTCGAAGATTTAAGACCGCAAAACTTCTTTACTAAATACACCA
>JALPQI010023507.1:0-19560 GCA_025490895.1 Thaumatotibia leucotreta
GCGACAACAGGAGAAACTGGAGACCCCATCGCCACGCCATCCACTTGAAGGTAGAATTCACCGTTCCATAGTAAGTAGCCAGATGTAAGGCAATGTTCCAACAACTTAGCGTATTCCTCTGACATGTTCTGCTCCCTTAACCTTCTCTTGACAATTTCAATGCAGTCTTGCACAGGTAAACTGGTGAATAGTGACTGGACATCAAAACTGACCATGATTTCCTCATCCGTCAAAGTTAGGTCTTTAATATCACGGATGAACTGGTATGAATCCTTTGTATGTGTGCTACTATTACCACGCAGAGGTGAGAGAACACCCGCTAGGTGCTGAGCCAATTTATAGGTGGGAGCATCAATTTGACTCACTATAGGACGCAACGGGGCACCTGATTTATGAATTTTAGGCAACCCATACAACTTTGGTGGCATTGGGGAATCAGGAACTAAACTTGGAACATCCAGATTAAGGTCGTCCGAGTATTCACCAATAAGCTCTTTGGTACTCTTTAATATCCTCGTAGTCGGATCTTTCTTAACATGTTTATATGTTGTATTGTCCGCTAATAAATCACCAATTTTCTGGTTGTAATCCGTAGTATTAAGTACAACCGTTGCGTTACCCTTGTCAGCGCGAAGAATAATCAGGTCTGGATCCTCGCGTAGCGTTTTCAACGCGATAAATTCATCTCTTGGCAGATTTGTTTTTGGTGGCTTCGACCTTCTCAACAACGATGACACATCTTGCCGTATAGCCTGGATGTTCTCTGCATCCACTTGATTCTTCACCAAACAGTCTTCAACACTGACAATGATCTCCTCAAATGGTATTCTCCACGGAGCCACAACAAAATTCAAGCTTTTTGATAAAACCTTTGTTTGGGATTCTGACAATTCTTTGCATGACAGATTAATGACAGAGCGATTTGACACTGACAGCGACGTTTCATTTCCACCTCGACCGTTCCGAAACAATCCGTCACCGCTGCGTTTCGTTTTAGATTTCAACTTGTCAAACTTGGCAGATTGTCGTTTCTTACATTGTTCAAATTTAAATGTATAACGTTTACTACCTTGTTCAACTACATAATTAAAATCGATGTCTGTTAATAATCCCCGCAACACGTCGGTACATTCCTCAATCTGTTGCTCAAGGTTAAAAGCCGTGTAACGGTTATTGTGGATAGTTTTGCACAATAATCTCTTACTCGCCTGGCGAAGTATGCGTTCACTACCGAAAATGTCCTTCTTCGGAGCAATCTTCACGCAAGTGGGAATGAGGTCTTCATCTCGACATCTCTTTAAGAAATGCAAAGAGCAACGAGCCTGTGCAAGCTTATTCCCAAGGTCTTCATATCGCCGAATTTTATTTGCACCTTCCAGTCCGTACTGGTGTACATAATATTTTCTTCGGTTACCGCGAGGATTACTCATGAAATAAAACTATGAAAACGGATAAACTCGCGTATATTAACTAATTTTAACTTCATTCCGACGTTTCGAACACTTTACAGGGTTCGTGGTCTGCGGATGACTGACAATGGAGGAAATCTGATAGATCTACCTCCATCAAAATAAGAAAGATAAGTACAAAACTACCCACCAAAGAAAAATTACTAAACCACAGACAATAAATTTTAAGGGTGGATGTACATACAAAATTTGCAAATTAAGCTAGTTATTCATTACAAATATTTTCAGAATGAAGACAAGAGACAAAATAAATAATCTACGCCGGTTCTATCCCTACGCCACTGCCTGAGAAGTATTTCCTTCCTTTGTATGATTGTATTGGTAGAACCGGCGTAGATTATTTATTTTGTCTCTTGTCTTCATTCTGAAAATATTTGTAATGAATAACTAGCTTAATTTGCAAATTTTGTATGTACATCCACCCTTAAAATTTATTGTCTGTGGTTTAGTAATTTTTCTTTGGTGGGTAGTTTTGTACTTATCTTTCTTATTTTGATGGAGGTAGATCTATCAGATTTCCTCCATTGTCAGTCATCCGCAGACCACGAACCCTGTAAAGTGTTCGAAACGTCGGAATGAAGTTAAAATTAGTTAATATACGCGAGTTTATCCGTTTTCATAGTTTTATTTCATGAATAAATAAAATAATTAAAAAATTAAAAAACACGAGTGCCGTTTTAAGCAAACTTAAAAGTAACAAATAATTCTTTTTTCAGGTTAATTACAGTGAGCGTACCTACATAAGTATAGGCGCTTGTCTTATTACTTACAATATTTTGTTTCGATTGCAGTCGGGGAACCTTTCATTACCGAAAATATAAATATACGGAGGTTCCCCGACTGCAATTGAAACAAAATATAGTAAGTAATAAGACAAGCCCCTATACTTATGTAGGTACGCTCACAGTAATTAACCTGAAAAAAGAATTATTTGTTACTTTTAAGTTTGCTTAAAACGGCAGTCGTGTTTTTTAATTTTTTAATTATTTTATTTATTTTGTCTTACAACTTAATTTTTGCTCACATGAGTGTGGAATCACAGCCGGTAAATAAATTACTTAGATGTGAAATGTACTTTTGTATTTTTATTTGTAAAATTTAATTTTAGTAATTTGTGTTGGTTCTAAGTTGTAATTTTTTGTATTTTTTTAAATTGTTTTGTAATTAATATGGAAATTGTAAATTGTAATTTTATAAAACGCGACCCAGATCTTTTCACACAATTGACGAAAATGTTCTCTACAAACGAAATATATAATCGCCTTTTGTAAACTATTATTATAGCCCATTAAACCACACGAAATAAAAATAAATATACTATGACTACCTAGGAGAACAAAATATAGGTAATTAAAAGTGTAATTTGCGACAAATCACTTACAATTAAGCCAATAAGGCTTCGGTAAGTGACAAACTATGTACCCTAGACCTAAGATTTTTTATTTTGAATAAATAATTGAAAAAAAAAATAAGTACCTATGACCTAAGAAACATTTGAACCTGAGGTCCCCACTTGTACAATAAAATTCACAATTAATGAAGGAATAATGTCAATAAATAAAATAATTAAAAAATTAAAAAACACGACTGCCGTTTTAAGCAAACTTAAAAGTAACAAATAATTCTTTTTTCAGGTTAATTACTGTGAGCGTACCTACATAAGTATAGGCGCTTGTCTTATTACTTACTATATTTTATTTCAATTGCAGTCGGGGAACCTCCGTATATTTATATTTTCGGTAATGAAAGGTTCCCCGACTGCAATCGAAACAAAATATTGTAAGTAATAAGACAAGCGCCTATACTTATGTAGGTACGCTCACAGTAATTAACCTGAAAAAATAATTATTTGTTACTTTTAAGTTTGCTTAAAACGGCAGTCGTGTTTTTTAATTTTTTAAGTATTTTATTTATTTGAAACCTTTTAGTGAATCTGAAGATTCTTTGAAGTTGGATAGAATTTCAAAAACCGACTTCGCAGAGGGCTGAAGCTTCGCTTCGGGGACCCGAGGAGTTCCCATCCCGCTAATTTTGGGGGCCGGAACATAACTGAAACCAGTTATGTTCCGGCCCCCCAGTAAATCTATATGTTGATCGAGTCCGCAGAGCGAGCTTCAGGGTGGGAGGCCGAAAACTGAGCTCGCAGAGGCCCGAACCTTCACTTCGAGGGCCCAAGCATGTCACTTGTAATTTTAAAACGAGGCCGAAGGCCGAGCTGCGAGAAAATTGAACTACCATGCTTCTTCGAATACCCCAGCATCTAAAAAACCGAGATCCGCGTAGGGCCCAAGGCACGACGAGCGAGCCCACACGGTACAACCGTCGTCCCTCTTAACTCATTTAAAAATCGAACCGGAGGGCCCAACTTGCAACGGTTCGCTTCGAACTCCAACGAACACTTAAAGTTCGCGAGGCGGAAGGCCGAGCCGCCAAAGCCCAGCACTACCATGTCAGCCGACGGAATAATGTAACGTTAAAATGGATACGACGATCGTTTCGACAACCTGCAAAGGCCGTAGGACGTACTCCGCGTAGGGCCGAAGGCCCGAATCGTTCCTCAGAGAGGCGCTGGTTTGTGAGGCCAAAAGCCGAGCCTCTGGCCCGGACCACCGGAGCCAGAGGCACAGACTTTAACTTAGAGAGCCCAAGTGTCACTTAGAAGAAATTTAAAGTAAGGCCGAAGAAGGGCCGAAGGCTTGGAGCATAACTATCGGGGTGCTTCAAGCGCGAGCCCAATGGTCGGAGCCCCGACGAGCGAGCCCAAGTGGTACAACCGTCCTTCTTAACTGCCTTTACAATCGAAGCCAAAACCCTGCCACCCCTTTAGTGTTCCTCTCCAGCACTATATGTCTGACTAAGCTTGTTTTCTAGTGACGTTGTCGTACCCTATCATGTGCCTAATTACTAATTTGACATTTAACAAAAATTGTAGGCTCATATTTTGGATGAAAAAAACCGGCCCACATTAAATGTCTCGTACATGATACGAGACATTTAATGTTAAGATATTTCAAGTTTTAAATTGTATGCGCATGTTACAACACCTATAGCAATTTTGTTTGGCCACAATTGCTGTTGTGATTGTATTTTAGGGACATACCTCTGATATGCGAATCATATTGTACGTTATTTTTTTGATATTGTATTCTGGCAATCCTCCGCAACGCTGACCCAATACTTGCTGGGAACTTCTCATACATCCTTGAATTTCTTCGTAGACGTATGCAAGTTCCCTCACGATGATTTTCTTCACCGTAAAGCACTGTGTATACAGTACTGAACAAAATGTTAAAGTTCGCACCACGATTTTAATACGAATTCGGCTGTGTGGGCTATCATTTTTCCAGCATTTAAGTCGACACTTGTTTCCAACTAATATAATTATGACTGATTATTGAGCTATTTCTTTAATTAACCGTTACTTTCGAACAGTTCGGACAACTGAGGCAGCTGTGGCAGCTTTTGGTAGTCATGTCATCATCAAAATATGACAACTTCACTTGCCTATGAATTATTATCGGTTCCAATATTTAATAAAATTGTTCAGATTCTATGGGAAATTAATATTAACTAGCTCTTGAAATTTTAACTGTTAACACTGAAAAAAAAGATATCGTCCGATAATCTATTTTGTATCGAAATCATGGAGAGAACTTAAACTTTTGACTGGTACCTGTTTTATCAAACGATATATCGTATACAAGTTATTTGAAAAAATCATCGATTACGAGAGCCGGGGATTGAACCCACGACCGCTGCGTAGCAGCCGTGCATTTTACCCCTTGACCACAAGCGCGTACATACAATGTATCTGTTTCATGAATGAACACTTAGCGTTCAAGAAGATGTGTCAACGGTGACAGTCCTGTCACGGTTTAGGCATTGAAGAAAAACTTCAATAGTGCGATGTAGAACATTTCGAGTTTTCTCTTCAAACATACACTTAAACATATAACTTGTATATGTATTTACAATCTGCATACAAAATGCTTTAATTTGATACCCAAATCATAGCATTTAGATGACATATTATTCTTTGCGCTTTAATTGTATTTTAATGAATCTGACTGTTCTAGAATAAGTAACAAACCTATAAGTTATATACATGTTAGTAATTGTTGTTTGAAGCTCTTCATTTTGATACCAAACTCGATAGGTTTCTTTCATATTTATTTTTTTTGGTTAGACAATATTGAATTTTTAGGCCGCCATATTGTTTTTAACGTGACGTCACATATCCTATGTTACCCGCGACGTCACGAGGATTCAAATGATACCTTACACTATTAAAAACGTTTAAGTGGTCGCGAAGATCTGCGCGTTTAAAGAAAATATGAAACATACATAGGGGCTGAACACATATACTCTCCTTTTGGCAGTCGTGTAATAAATAACTAAAAATGAAGGACAAAAAAAAAATAACGGAATAGTTTTTTGATTTGAAATGGGCTTACTCATGGCCATAGACTAAGAGCAGTGTCGCCTACGATGGAGTAAGTTAAAAGTCAAAATATTCTTTATTCAACTAGGCCCAGGAACGAGCGCTTTTGAATCGTTAAACTAAATAGCGAATGAGAGAAAAAAAACTACTTCCGGTTCTAACCCTACACCACTACCTGAGAAGAATCCGACGAGAAACTCAGCGGGACTTGTCTTTTCAAATAATAGTTTTGTAACATCTTACAGCTAACATGCATTAATTAAAAACGAAACATAAATTTGATTTAATATAAATACAGATATAGTACATTAACTAGAGATGTAATCTCTAATAGTCAGAATAATTATATAAATGTAATGAATTTTGAGAAATGTATGATGTAAAGAAATATGTAATAAAAGGGCATACAATTGGTTTTAGTTAAACAAAGTTAAAATTAGCATTGTTATATTGTCAGCCTCTGTAGCCTAGTTGGTAGTGACCCTGCCTACGAAGCTGGAGGTTCCGGGTTTGAATCCCGGCGAGGGCATTCTTTGTGTATTTATTTATCACAAATGTTTGTTCCTTGGTCATGGCTGTGTATGTATCTAAGTATCTATACGTATCTATCTATTATATTTGTATATCGTCGCCTGGTACCCACAATACAAGCCTTAATTGAGCTTACCGTGGGACTAGGTTGATTTGTGTAAGATGTCCCGAGATATTTATTTATTTATTTATACTGCTAGAGATGTAAAGGTGTCTAGTTGTCAGAGTAAAAAAAAATAAACGGATACATTTTTTCACTAAATGTTTCAGAGATGTATAAGGTTTCCATGCGTAAGTTCGTCCACACATGTCAAACTATTCGAGAAATATACCCCTATCATTTTCACGTTGTTGCTAACTGTTGTAAGCCATGTAAGTAATAACATGTTAACCTTGGCCGATAATTGCCAATCTATTGTGACATGATGAGCTGAAATTGATGACGTAGCTCCAAATACATTGGGACAAGTCCGTTCCATGTTATTTTCGTAAACAATATAGGGTGAAACATAAGTCGTGAACAGTAATACGTTTTTCTAACTCTATGAACAACTAACAATGGAATCCCCCGCAAGTTACTTAGAAATAGTCATGTTTTTTTGTGGCTCTTTCTAATTTTTAACGTGTTTTTCAGAAATGATAACGGCTATTTAAGCTATTTAAAACGTTAAATGTAATAAATATCATTTAATTTTACACGAAATGACTAAATTGCCGTTATTAATTACTTCAATTTGAAGAGGTAATTTAAATTACCTATTCCATTCATTTATTTAAAAATCCTTTTGGATATCCTAAAGCCACCCTACCTACGTATGTAAGATCGTAAGATCAATGCAGTCTTTCATAATAACTTTTGACATGTGTCTTTGACATTAAAATGATCTAAATGTACTGCCAAAAAAAATCTACAATTTGAGAAGCAATTCAAAATTAATCGTTAATTTGCTCTTGAAAATGACAGATCGGAGCCACTCACAGAGATTTGACAACTAAGGAGTACACATCGTCCATTAAATACAAAAGCGACACAAGTCAAAAAATTACTTTTTACAGGGGAGCTGTTTAAAGATTTTGTATTCGTTTTTTGTTCACAAAATTTTTTTACAGCATTAACATTATATGTGTTATATATCAATTTGTAGGTATTTTAACTCTCTTTTGATGTGTTTGGTTTGAAAGTAATATGTGCTGTGCAAGCTTTTATGAGCGTATACGTCCATTTTGCATAAAAAAATAACATTAACTCTGAATATTTTTTATCCATCAAAGGCCACAAATACAAAAAAATAAGCAGTTATTTCATTTAAATCATACATAAAATCATGTCTTAAACATTGAAATACAGTTTTTTTAACGAAACTGAACCAGACAAAACTTTTTCTTACTGTTTCTTTACTTACATATTGTCAGAACATGTTTATAGGTACCGCAAAACCGAGGTTACTTTGATTAATTTTAACTTTGGTTACATATTTTGATGAATTTAACGGACGTACTAGTTTAAAATTCAGATATAATTATCGGTTTTCTTTAAGAATCAACCTGCTATATAAAAAAATGTGGTACCTTTAGTTAATAAATATAAAATAAATACAACGCGATCAAAGTTATATTGTTGAGAATCGAATTAATACTTTGATACCACTTATTTTTACTATAAACTGGAAATAGTCCACCTAAAAGCACGTAAATAATAAAAATCGGTTAAGTACATCTTTAGTTATTTGTTTTTTCTATGTGTATTGTATTTGTGTGGTGTTTACTATGATCCTATCTAAATGATCCAAATTGATATGTTTTGACGGTTTACTTGTTTTTTCATTAGAATTGATGCAAGAACTTAATTCTTGCCGATATAAAAGTATATCTTTCAATATTTAATGGTAGAGATAATAAGTCTTTCCTAAAAATCTACTTATGATTAGTAATAATGTATTTTTTTTCTAAACGACATGACAGTTTAGCGCTAGTACTTGGGTACTACCTATGTAGTGAAGCAATAGGCATGATGACTGTCAAGTCAGTCAACATCTTTTTTCGATTTTTGAATGATTTACATGAAATACACAAAAGTAACGTCACGTTTGTATATATTAAATAAAAGTTCTGTACAATAATGACTGCAGTCTATATTTTAGTAATAATTTATTCGTGTATGATGCCGTGCATAATGTCTAATAATTTATTTTAATGAACATATTGCGAACTACAAATCAAATTATTTATTAACTAAATATTTTGATTTGTACTTTTAATTTTTCTCCAGTAGTCACACTACTTAATACTATATAAATTATAAATATTAGATGTCATATACCAAAGAAAAACGACCAAGATCACCTATGTCCGAGGTGGGGACAAATAATCAATAATTTATTTTAAATACAGTCATCATCCCTATGTTGGCATTCCCAAAAGTGAAATAATAAATACTACTAATATAAGTTTTTAGATTCGTTAAAACATTCACCGGGGTTAGATCTTTGTTTGTTTTACTTGTATTGTATACAAATAATATAATAGGAAAGTATGACAAAATACTTAATAATCCGAAGTTTATACCATTATTGTTTCTTCGTAGTCGCAATTATAGGTACACAAAATTCACAGTCATCTTCCACACAATCTCTAATATACTTTTAAGTAAAACGAACACAATACAAAGTACCACGTTTTACAATTACTTTTTTTATAAGATGTATCGTATTTTTTAAGATTTCCTGCAAAAAATACTCAATTATTCAATCTGATACATTTATGGATTTTAATATTATACTGAATTAAAAACGGTTGTAAATGCAACAATGTTTTTTGAAATTCAACATTCCGTATTGCAGCTCCTTTGTTTATAAAAAAATTTAAACCATACATATTTACTTTATTCAAAACAGCATCATGTATAAATATGGCTCCTGTGATTGATGCATTCGAATATATTTTTAATTCAAAAAGGTTGCAAATCTTAATACGGCAGTTTTCATAAATGAAAAGTCAAATTTAAGAGGGTATCTTAAAATTAAAGCTGCGACATTCCGTTTTGTGACTCCTTTTTGTATAAAAAAACATAATATTTACGTATTTATTTTATTCAAAACGGCCACATCTACAAATATGGCACTTTTGCTTACATATTTTTTAACGTAATCACTAATTTTTTCGTTTTATGGCACTTTTTCACAAAAATGTCGTGCGTTTTGGTCGACAGTCGAGTCACAACTGACAAAATGGCAGTTTAGCACTGAAATTAGTCTCGAAAGAGCGATAGTGCAAAAAGGGCACCTGCATAATTTTGATACTTACTAACGCCAAATCGACAGGTGTCTTAGTGTCACGTAAAATATTAGTGCTTATAATGTCGTTTTTGCAATAAAATCATTTTTCACGGTTTTTAGTTGTGTCGCTTTTGTATTTAATGGACGACATGTTCGATTGATCGTTCGGAGGAAATAAAATTAATTGTACGGTCAAATGTTGATACTTGAAAACGATTGCTAGTAATGCGTGTTATACCCATTTTTGTAAAAACCCGGTTCATGGTAACACACTGTATATTCCTGTCTACCCTTGAGACACAGGTTCTCAACCTAGTTCAGGAGGTAGAAGCATTTCAACCACAACATCTTTGACACATATGTACAAATAGTAGAAATCAAATTGGTCGTAGCTATTGAGAATTACTAGTTAATATCACTGATATGTTAATGTAGGTATATGTAATAGTTAATTAGATAATATAAATTTTAAATTTGCATGACTTCGTTTGACAAAATATGTGAAACTCTGAATTATAATGTAATTAATGTACCACTCTTGTATGTACCATAGTTTATGCAAATAAAGTATTTATGATTTCGTTTGAAATGTGTTACCATTGTTTATGTATATTTCAATTTTGTGCAAATAAAGAAATTATTCTTATATTGCGAATTTATAGATATTCAATACCGACCATTTCAATAGCTGGTTAAATAGAGCGCATCCGAGTGATAAAGCACTAGAATTATTTGTCATTTATATTGACTTATTTTATCCTCCGTGAATCATATATTATTTCACAGCCATTTGAACATAAAAACCCTATTGCTTATTTCTGAAATGAAATAGTATTCGCTGATGCCTATAAATTAGTTCGATCTCGAATTGAAGTTTCATTTCGCAAGAGTCTATAGTTGTACCACGAAGCTACCACCGCGTTTTTGACGTGGATTTACGTTCTATCTAGCTCGCTCGCACCAATAGGCAATGAGCGCGATGGATAGAAAGTAAGTCCGCGTTAATAACGCGATGGCAGTTCATGGTAAGCATATTGCTCAAGATAATACCAACCATTTTACCCGCGACCGAACTTCAGTTAGTCTCCCTGTAATTCTCAAATTGGTCGCAGTTTTCACAGTGAAATTAGACTGCGAAGTTTGCTAATTCGAATAATTTTATTATTATATACCAATTCTGACAGAGACAGCCGTTTCTCTCATCTGTTAAATGCGATTCAATTTAGGTTCGGCTTGTCAGCTTTGACAGTATTAACGACGTCATCCGAAGGGCCCTTGTCACTGTCGAGATACCAGCAGTCCTTGAGCCCGACGGACTGGTTAAGGACGACGGCAAAAGGCCCGATGGGATGACGTTGTTGCCTTGGAGTATGGGTCGGCCCCTTGTCTGGGATGCTACATGTGTAGATGTAGATACCCTGGCGCCGTTCCATATTCCAAGCACCAGAGTTAGTGCTGGTACAGCGGCATCTTTAGCAGAAGACCTCAAGCGTCGCAAATATGCTGCCCTCGGTAGCAGCTACATATTTGCGGCGTTTGGGGTTTGGGGTCGTGGGGGCCAAGTGCGCGTCGCCTCTATAAGGACATTTCCAAGCGCCTTATAGAAGCGTCGGGTGACCAGGGCTGGCCAGTATTTCGCGCAAAGACTCAGCATAGCAGTCCAGCGCGGCAATGCGGCCAGCCTTCTGGGTGAAATAGGCACAGTGTCAAGGAGGGGGAGTGACATATGAAAACACTATAATACGTTTAAACCATTGTATTACTCAGTCAGATTCCTTTATTCTAAAGAACCGTACTCTTATATACATAATTTGTACGTGTTGTAAGAGGCAATCCTTTATCGTCATGGAGAGGTGTTTAATCTACATTTAATCTCTACTACGTTGTCTACGTGACGAACGTGTAGGATTGTGCTAGCCTATCACACCTCCCCTGAAAAGGTAAGGGATTCCCTCCCCTGAAAAAGAAACACATACCATACAAAACCAAAATTACACAACTACAAGAAATACAAGCTATACACAGACAAAAAAAATACATTCAACACTTTAGCTTTAAAATTAATTTAAAAAATTAGTAAAAATCAATATGAGTAAACTCCTTATGCCTAATAGTCACGTTAATCAGTTCACGTTTAGTAAATAAATTGTCATATCCAAGTCCTTGTGTCTTAGACACTAGCTAGGTTTTTTTCTCAATAATCCGCTAACCAACATCCTCAATCCTAAATCAGTTTCAATCCAGTTATATACAGCTTTCAACTTCTGCAGAGCATAATCAGATTTCGTAATGCTGCGTCTTCGGCGCGCCTTCATCCTTGAAAATTCTGATATGCGTTCTGCAAAAGTAAAGCGAGTCAAATAAACAACACTTTAAGCGGGCGTTTTCTACGCTTCACTTCAGCTAAGGGATACACACGCGTTCAACAACTCAGTCAGCAGACCACAATACAAAAAAAAATCGCTCAAGATACAAGGAAAAACAAAACTCCACGCGCACACACTACTTATCTCAGGCATTTCTATTTAACACAACTATGTCCAAGAGCCTCCGCAACTGATGTAAATATTTATTTACATCTATAGTCAAAACCTCAAGGATGAAAAAACCTGCCTTGTATCCTGGGTACCCTTGCTATAATAATTCTAGATGCCTCTCAGGCCATCATAGATAACTACATCATAATCAATAAACAAACAAATAAGAAAACAATCCAAATCTATATAAAGCAAAACATTCCAATGAAAACCTCAACATTTAAGAATTTCCAAGAATTCTTAGTTGATCAGGCTAATTGTTCTATGAAAGACTTATTTGTTTCAGTTTTCGCCATCTTTACCTGAGCTATTCAACCCAATTATGTCCACATTCCTTACAATACATCAAGTCTTAACTAGTCAATTTCTTAAAAGTCGTATACCACGTACATTTCTTCAGTTGCCTACTCCCTACTTAGGTACATCAATGTCAAATCCGAGGAGACAAAAATAAACTTGAGTCAAGTAAGGCTTACTAACTGCAACATAAAATTATACATTAAACGTGATTAAACCATCAAATCAAATACAATACTCCATTTTCTGTAATTCAAAAATACCATATTACTATACAATCCAAATTTCTTCATTAATTCACCTCACACAACATAATATGTCCTATCGCCTATCACATTCACTATTTGTGTGATCTTAGTACTTACATCAATATAAAATAATCACGCATTTAATAGTTATCGGACGCGGAATAAGAAAACTGCTTACTACTACATATTATTAAATCACTTAACACACGTAATACAATGATGACACTGAAATCATTGACATTGAAACAATATCATTGTTTCGTAATAAAAAATAATATTTAAACCAGATAATAAACATGCGAAAAAAAAATGTTTTTACCTAATATAGTATGTTATGATAATTACATTTATATTTATTATTTACGAAAGTAAGTAACCAACGATCACGAATTACTTTTATAATAATTTTATGAATACCTTTGTCTGTTTTTTCTTCCATAAACAAAATAAAATAACAAATCTACTATACATACATTAATCGTTGATTTAAACTTTCACGAATGCTTGTTGTTAAAATATATGTATACCAATTGTTCATATAGGTAATTCATAATGAAAAACATACAGTTAAATTGAGAACCTCCTTTTTTAAAGTCGGTTGATAACTAGATAATTAAAGTTATTAGTCTGACCAATTGCTTAAAGACAGTATAGGTAAACAAAACATATTTTCGCTTAGTCAAGAGCCTTCGTTCTCTGACCTTGCTGAACATGCATTGCATGAGCGAATATATGTTTACTATTATACCTATAATTTAATAATTTGCTGGTATAGATATTTTTTAACGTACACAAAATGTATAACGAAGAAAATTTTCAATTAACACCGGATTTGAAAAAAAAAATATATATAAAGAAATATCTCCTACAACTTTTACACAATTCAACAAAAAAAAATTTATCAAACGCGAGTACACAAGCTCCTAAATAATATCTAAATTAATGATTTAACGATCTATTTTTACCTGTTACCTAACATATCACAAAATATAATTATACAGTACAACAAAATCATGAAAAAAAAATACCTAAGCATATCCATGTTGCTACCGCACTCTCGTCGTTGCTAAACTGCTGGGCTGAGCCGGGTGCTCGCTGACGACACGGTGCTTGCCATATGGAGAGATCCTAGTTCAGTTGACGGCGGCCAATGCGACGCCGGAGCCGGAGGAAAGTCAGTCGGTGCTGCTCCCGAGGAGACTGCATGATGGAGACGACAGCCCTTTTCAGCTGACACAATTAGAGGCAGCCTTCGTCGATCCAAACCCCTGCTCCTCGACGCCATATTAAGGCTTCTGCAGAAGATGGGTGGCGTCCGGGCGGGCGATCACGTTCTTGGTGTAGATTTCACGTATTTGCGTCGTTTTAATTGTTCGAAAAAAAAAATTGTTCTTAACTTGTCACTCCGCAACACTTATCCTGTCACTCCCCAACCCTGTCCTGTCCTGTCACGGTCGCCATGAAATAGGCACAGTGTCAAGGAGGGGGAGTGACATATGAAAACACTATGATACGTTTAAACCATTGTATTACTCAGTCAGATTCCTTTATTCTAAAGAACCGTACTCTTATATACATAATTTGTACGTGTTGTAAGAGGCAATCCTTTATCGTCATGGAGAGGTGTTTAATCTACATTTAATCTCTACTACGTTGTCTACGTGACGAACGTGTAGGATTGTGCTAGCCTATCACAGGGCACTCTACCTCCCGTAAAAAACAGCACCTAGGCATACCTAAGTCCAGTCTCATGGGCAAGTGCCTAGATCTGCCTGATAGTGCTAGATTATAGATATTTCTTTAAATTGTTCGTTTCTGTTAAAATCAAGCATGTTTCATTTTACTGCTTCATTTGTACACTGTGTGTCTAAGTGTAATTTCTCAGTGTCTCGCACCTCTAATAACGCTCCAGCTAATTAAATTTACTTCGAACTGTACGTTCAATAATAGCATACCACGGGCATTTGACTTCAGCATATTCTCTGAATTTTCGATGCCGTGAATATCAATCGATTGTGAAATCGTATCTCATCATAGGTAAGCGTGCTCCACTGTAAACTGCATCATCACTTACCAGCAAGTATGATCGTGGTCAAACGTCTACCTATTCTTAATTAAAAAAATAAAATAAGTAAAAAAAGTTTTAAGTTAAACGGTTTTTATTGCACCAAAAACTAGAAAATAAATTTTTTATGTATCTAACCGTAGATGCTACTTTCTGTAGATTACTCACGTGAAACTATTATCACTGTAGTGTTCCCAAGTCGGATGCTGAAAGCCACGTTTAGCCTCTATGTCAGTGGATTAAGCGTTACCTAATCAGAAACTTTTACCAAACTAAAATAAAAACGTGGGGCGTACGCAATTTTGATTAAGTCACTATAATTATTTAAGAACACACATAGAAATCAAGACAGGAATAGTGTCATAAGTTTTGTTCTGGCCTTGATAAAAGCTATTTACCTCTGTAGAAGTGATAGAACAGATGGATGTTTCATCGCAAAATTAAAGCTACAATTACATATTATGAACTTGTACGTTTCTTTATAATAACGCCCCACGTTTTTATTTTAGTTTGGTAAAAGTTTCTGATTAGGTAACGCTTAATCCACTGACATAGAGGCTAAACGTGGCTTTCAGCATCCGACTTGGGAACACTACAGTGATAATAGTTTCACGTGAGTAATCTACAGAAAGTAGCATCTACGGTTAGATACATAAAAAAATTATTTTCTAGTTTTTGGTGCAATAAAAACCGTTTAACTTAAAACTTTTTTTACTTATTTTATTTTCAAGTTTTTAGTGCAATCGTTAAGATAATTTTCGATACTATACCTACTTATTCTAGATCACAGACGTTGTTTATAATATGTAATACAAATTATACATGCTAAGTAGCGCTTATACTCTTGCGCTTTCATCACGAATCACGACACATAGGTAAACGTAATGGACATTATTTTATTTTATATGTAACGGGAGGCGAATCCCTGATGAATAGATATTTTTAGAAATCCGACACTAAAAAAATGTTATTAAATATCTCGATCGACAAATGAAAACCAAAGGCTGGGTGGGCGTGGTTAATGTAAGCTTGAATGCCCGAAGTGTCTCAAATAGACGTGTTATTCATACAATAAGTACGAGTACCTTTGATAACAGAGACCTGGAGCCCATTTCTCAAAAGCTTGTAACTTGTAATACAAGTGGAAGTCTCTTTTTGACACAATTAGATAAGGACTTAAGTTACAAGCTTTCGAGAAATAGGTCTCTGACAATAAGGAATAATATATCAATCAATTTGGTTTATTGAAAAAATCAAGTTAAAATTTTTATATTGTACCTACACATTATACAAGTCGAATTTCGAGACTATAAAATATAAACTCAGTCTCTCAGTCGACCAATCGGAGAACCTCAGGTCTGACGGAAAGTCCGACGCGAACTGAGGGCCATAACGGTCAATCCATGCAATCTACTCGTATCAACCGGAGGGCCATAGGCCCGACGGCACTATGGCACGCACTACGTAAATCCAAGAGACTCCATCTCCCTGTCTGTTAACTGTAGCTACGCGATTCACTCACGCTGTCACTCTATCAGCTGGAGGGCCGCAGGCCCGACGGCTCTCCCTACGCGATCCACTCACACTGTCACTCTATCAGCTGGAGGGCCGCAGGCCCGACGGCTCGCCCTACGCGATCCACTCAAGCTGTCACTCTATCAGCTGGAGGGCCGCAGGCCCGACGGCTCGCCCTACGCGATTCACTCACGCTGTCACTCTATCAGCTGGAGGGCCGCAGGCCCGACGGCTCACCCTACGCGATCCACTCACACTGTCACTCTATCAGCAGGAGGGCCGCAGGACCGACGGCTCGCCCTACGCGATCCACTCAAGCTGTCACTCTATCAGCTGGAGGGCCGCAGGCCCGACGGCTCGCCCTACGCGATCCACTCAAGCTGTCACTCTATCAGCTGGAGGGCCGCAGGCCCGACGGCTCGCCCTACGCGATTCACTCACGCTGTCACTCTATCAGCTGGAGGGCCGCAGGCCCGACGGCTCACCCTACGCGATCCACTCACACTGTCACTCTATCAGCAGGAGGGCCGCAGGACCAACAGCTCGCCCTACGCGATCCACTCAAGCTGTCACTCTATCAGCTGGAGGGCCGCAGGCCCGACGGCTCGCCCTACGCGATTCACTCACGCTGTCACTCTATCAGCTGGAGGGCCGCAGGCCCGACGGCTCACCCTACGCGATCCACTCACACTGTCACTCTATCAGCAGGAGGGCCGCAGGACCGACGGCTCTCCCTACGCGATCCACTCACGCTGTCACTCTATCAGGCTGGAGAGCCGCAGGCCCGACGGCTCGCCCTACGCGATCCACTCACGCTGTCACTCTATCAGCTGGACGCAGGCCCGACGGCCCGCCCTACGCAAACCACTCACGCTGTGATTCTATCAGCTGAAGGGCCGCAGGCCCATCGGCCCGCCCTACGCAAACCACTCACGCTGTCACTCTATCAGCCGGAGTGCCGCAGGCAGAAATGTGACCATCCGTAGCAGAACCAACGTAACCGATATAGCTCTTCGAATCCCTAAACTGAAGTGGGCGGGGCTCGCGTGGAACCGATGGCCGTTGGGGCGGTAAGGTTCTCGAGTGGCGGTCACGTACCGGAAGGCGCAGCGTGGGTAGGCCCCCCACAAGGTGGACTCATGACCTGGTTAAGGTCGCTGGATACGGGTGGCACAGGGCCGGTCCTTGTGGCAATCTTTGGGGGAGGCCTATATTCACCAGTGAAAGTCTTTCTGCTGATATGATGATGATCATAATACCTAATTGAATCCGTATGTTTCTACCAAATATCTAAAGCAGTACTTCAAAATCTACATATCGCTAAACCTAGCGGTTGTGGCAGGCAGTAACACGGGAGTATCAGGTTTGAGGAGTTGGACGTTAGTATTAAATTTGCATGTTCTACCTATACTTTATATCAAAAGAACTTCCTTAAAATCAAAATATCGATAAAAGATAAATCTTGCGGTTATTGTGGGCAGTACTGCAGCATCAGGAGTGAGGAGTTGGAAGTCAAGATCAGGCTGTTAGTATTTGATTATGCCAAACATGCTATACTTTCATTTTCACGTGTCTAACACTCTCGGTTAAGGTTGGCAGTACGTCTGCAGCATCAGGCTTTGAGGATACAAGGATAAAAATATTATAATATTGCATTGTCATGGGGACTTGATAAGAGTTCCAAATTTTATTGATTTTGGTGCAGTAGAAGTGGTCGAAAAATCGATCACAAGATTTGAAGCATCGACGACAGTTGATACGCGGTGAAGTTAATAAAAACCGTTTAAAAACGACCATGGTTTGGCAAGCGCAGTGTAGGGCGTCCACATGGCGTCCACCCAGAACGACCTTATGCAGACGCGGATCCAGGACTTCGTTGAGGGGGGGCACCGACCTATGATATGATAGTTTTTTATACTTATAGCAGCATCTAGCCATACATAAGTCATAAGTATGACAGGGGGGGCTCTATCAACCTCCCCCCCTGGATCCACACCTGACCTTATGAAGGTGACGATTGACAAATGACCTTATGATGATCGCTGGGAGACGCTGGATGCAGGTCCGTGTATGTGGAGGTCCAAAGGGGAGGCTTATTTTCAGCAATGGCTGCATTCCACGAGAAAGTCTACTTTGTCGGGAACGTGACGGCTACGACAGCTACCTTATAAATATGGAAAGTGCGGAGAATTATTTATCAATACAAACACTCACTTATAAAATTAAGATACACCAAAAATTTTATTCCTGTATTTCTTAAATGTACGCGAACAACGGCGTCACGTACACGACATTCTTGTAGATGTCTTATGGCTGTAATTAGTTAGGTTAGGCCAATCATCATCTACTAGGCCAGCGGGCAAGGGACGTTGTACATCGGCAAATTTCAAAAATATCGTGCGTTCTAGGCTCCTCATCCTTGTCTAAAGCAAAAACGCTGTCCTTAAAAAAATACAAATAAGAGGTCGAAAAATATGTGTCTCATTTTGCCTATTTAAGGATTAAATAAGTGAATATATTTAGTTTAAGATAAACAAAGTCAAACTGAAAGTTAAAAAACATGGAAATTCCCTGCAACAATACGGCTGGGGCCCGTTTCTCGAACGCATGTAACTTGTAACACAAGTGGAAGTCTCTTTATAACACTATTAATGAAAGGATTTATTTATAAGCGACCAAAATATACAAAATTAAAACTAGAATATTATAAAACTACACTATAAATAAATATTATTATATACTAAACTAAGTCTAAAAACGGCCCCCGCGGCATGGTACCAAAGATGCTGGCAGCAAAACCCTGCCGGATAACGAGGCTGATCTGTTGAGCGAGGTAGCTGCCAGCTCTTGGGTCACCTGTGGTATCTTTGAGTCTCATTGAAATTTGTTTAAAGAGACTCAAAGCACCAGAGCCCCATGGACCCAGGGTCTCGACGCCGAAAGGGATAACATTACAATTGTATTACAAGTTACAAGCGTAAAAAAGCGTGTATTGTAAGGTAGTAAAAATGTACTGAATAATGCCATATAAATTTTAATAGCTCGCTTGTCGCTCTAGAGTACTTTATCATTGTGCTTTACGATAAACCAGCTCGTCTTGTCGCATATTAACAATCCTCGAGCTCAAAGCGAATGGAAAAAGAGTAGTATGTTAATAATGCAGTTATTTTACTGCACGGGAA
>JALPQI010023508.1:0-18433 GCA_025490895.1 Thaumatotibia leucotreta
ATGCTATAAATACCTAATATACATTATCCTGATTTTTGTCCTAATGCAAACTCTTCATAAACTTTTAGCAATGCCTCGGGGGTCCTTGGCCGGAAGTCTTTCAGTATCTGTTCAAAGTGTTCCATGGTGACGGCAGGACAATCCAAATCATTTTCTAAAGCTTTTAAGGCCGCTTCATGACACAGAGCTTGAAGCTCTGCACCAGAAAAACCCTCAGTTCTCACTGCTAAACTATGGGAATTAATTTCATTTGTACTCATTTTCTCAATCTTTAGCTCTATAATTTGCAACCTGGTTTCGAAATCAGGTAAAGGAACATATATTAGCCTGTCTAAGCGACCTGGGCGAAGTAGAGCTCGATCCATTCTATCTGGGCGATTTGTAGCAGCTAGAATTGTTACAGAATTCAAGGGCACCACTCCATCTAATTCTGTCAATAATTGAGCAAGTACCCTTTCATGCACACCCTCACCTGATCCTCTTTCGCCCCCTATAGCGTCCATTTCATCAAAGAATATAATAGATGGCGCTACTTGCCGCGCTTTAGTAAATAAATCCCGTACGGCTTTTTCTGATTCTCCAACCCACTTAGAAAATAATTCAGGACCTTTGATAGAAAGGAAATTGAGTCCACTTTCAGTTGCCAATGCTTTTGCAATCATAGTTTTAGAACAACCTGGAGGGCCATAAAGCAGAACTCCACCTGGTGGGCGAATCCCCAGACGATGGAAGCTATCAGCATGCTTGAGGGGCCATTCAACAGCTTGGCGTAACTTAAGTTTCAAGTCATCTTGTCCTCCTATATCAGACCACCTTACATTTGGCACTTCAATCAATAATTCTCTCATAGCACTTGGTCTAACTATAGTGAGGGCTGCCACTAAATCAGCATTCTCTATGAATTCACCAGACCTTTTTAGACACTTTAGGGATGCCTGAGTACATAGGTTTACTAAGTCAGCTGCCACATAACCATGAGCTAAATCAGAAATAGACTCAATATCATGTGAAGATACCATGTTGGGTAAATTTACAAGCATACTTCTCAAAATGTCTTTTCTCCTTACTCTATCTGGAACTGGTATTTCTATTTCTTTGTCCAGTCTCCCAAACCTTCTTAGCATTGGATCAATTGCTTCAGGTTTTCTAGTTGTGGCTAATATAAAAACTCTATGGTTTTCTTCATGCAAGCTATCTAAAAGTGCTACAAAAGCTGAAGTTATTCTCCTTTCTTGTTCAGTGCTACTTGATGTTCGTCTAGGGCAAATTGTTTCTATTTCATCAACAAAAACAATACTTGGCTCATTTTGTATAGCCTTTTCAAACAAAGATCTCATAGTACCTTCAGTCTCACCAAAATATTTACTAAATATGGCAGGACCATTAATCTCTATGTGAAAACAATTCATAGTATCAATTAGATATTTACAAATAGCTGTTTTACCCACACCAGAGTGCCCATAAAGCAAAAGACCTCTAGTTGGCTGAAAATTTGAAGCAAACCCCTCAGTATGAAAAGATATCTGTATAAATGTTTGTATTTCTTCCTGAATATCACTAACACCTCCTAATACTGCAACTTTTTTCTTCACTTTCTGTACAATATTGTTTTCCATATGCCATACTGTGTTATCTTTGAGAATGAACCAATCTGTATTAAATGTTTCATTTTGTTCACTGTTACATTTTACATTTAATATCTCTATTTGCAACTTCTTCCCGAAGTAATAGTACACTAAAATGGTACCAACACAGATAAAGTGATTATAAAAATGATATTTCAGTATATCACAAATATCAGTATTTGTTTTGTGGTTTTTTATTTTGATTGTAACAAAACTAGCATTTGGGATTTGGCCTTCTAGCACTGATACTGTTACATCCTTTATGCTGTCCTTGCACCATGCTCCAGACAGATCTGAAAATATAATAACAGATATTGTTCACAGATCTACAATAGCTTGTGAAATAAGTGTAAAAAATGACTGCAGTATAGTAAATAAATAGATTACAATACATAGATTATTATCCATTCTTATTAACCATTTTCTACTTCGCAATAAACTTAATTTGTATGTTCCTTAATATGTTCGACCCGGGAGATGCAGTCAGTCATCAACAGTCAGACAAATCTTATGCCAATGTCACACATACAATTACATACATGTATGTGTCATGGATTCTTAATAAGTAATGTTCTGTTTACCAGCAGCAGGCACAATAACAGCAGCCGGTGCCGAAGCTTTGGACGGCCACATGCGTTTCACAAGCTTTGGTGCTCCTTGCCTGCTTAACTCTAAGGGCCCTCCAATCACAGCACCTATGAGAGTTGCAGCAGATGGATGTATGAGCACAGCATCCTTTGGAGCCCCCTCTGGCGGCGATCCGGCCCGCTCCAGCCAAGTGAATAGCTTCCCATCTTCCACAAAAGGACACTTTACTTGATTTTTTTCGCACTTCGATTCCACGTGAGTATTCTTATCGTTGGAGGTTATGTATCTACCACAGCACTCACATTCCACCCACAATGATTTCTTAGCTTGTTGGTTATTGGATTTAGGAGGCATATTTGGTTCGGAAATGCATTAAATATATGTTTGATATTTAGAATTCGTATCTAATTTAAAATCTGATTACAGTTATAACAAAATAAAAGTCTATAAAAATCAAAATAGATGTGAATGCGACACACGAGTGTCAACAAAAATAAAAACAAGACGGAACGGTTCCGGTACTGTGCATATTATTAAATAATTTCAAGATTGCCTAAATTGAAACAATTTAATTGTATTTAAGGATAAAGCATTGATCAAGTAAATAATTTAGATATTTTTGTGATATAAATATTTAAACTAGTTTTAACATAAATAAGTAATTTTTAATAGAGAAAATTTTCGTCGATATAATATGAAAGTATACTATTTCATAGTATCCAAACGTTCTCTAATGCAATGACAATAACATATGTCACTGTGACGTTACCAATGACGTTACGTACGACGTTGGTCGTTGATGTTAGTCAGTTCAGTTCAGTTTTCATGAATTCTACCTTTATCTTGTAGTAATTAACAATACTTTTCAGTTATCAACGAAATCAATAACATAGTGCCAGTAATATCATTGTACTGTTTATAGTGGTACTTCCAAGAGTTTGAAGACTAAGTAGAGCAAGATAAGATGACGCTCGCTGAATTCTTCAGCTGCTCCTTGCTGGCCTTTGGCCCTCCATTAGTTATGTTCGCAATGACGATCGCCAATGATCCTGTGCGGATAATAATAATGATCGCAGCAGCTTTTGGGTGGCTGCTGTCGTTTTTATTGTCCTCGCTTGTGTGGTTTGCTGTAGTGCCTTTAAGAACGTATTTAGTGTTTGGTATGGTGTTTGCCATTATATTCCAGGTAAATATTATTGCCCCTTGGTGGGAGTATTTAATAATTGCTGTTTCATGATCACGAAAACATTTATAATAAACATTTGTTTGGTATTTTTATATTTGTGTTTACTAAACATTAAAACACATGCACTAGTAGTTAAACTCCAGTATATCATTACAGGAACTCTTCCGCTATGGCATGTATGTGCTTCTTC
Source organism: Thaumatotibia leucotreta (assembly GCA_025490895.1). Lineage (NCBI taxonomy): Eukaryota > Metazoa > Arthropoda > Insecta > Lepidoptera > Tortricidae > Thaumatotibia > Thaumatotibia leucotreta. The sequence continues at coordinate 3,590 of JALPQI010023508.1, forward strand.
GGAAGACTGAAGCTGGCTTAAAAGAGATTTCTGAAAATCATGAAATTGGCAGCAATAAGTTGGAGATGGCCTATGTTTCTGGGCTAGGATTTGGAGCAATGAGTGGTGCATTTGCTCTTGTCAACGTACTAGCTGATTCAGTAAGTGAAGTACCATATGATACTTAATAATATTTATAGTTTTTTATTACTTATTTATTAAACATAATTATCAATTTACTCTGAAATCAATAAATAGTACCAGTGAAAGATGCCTAAATTTAATTTTACCATGATCAGTTTTGCTATTTAGTTTATTTATTGACAAAATAGAAACAATGTATTTTTTTCAATATTAATGTATACAGGGTGTAACTAAAATAGTGGTGATCCTTTTAAGGGCCCACTATCATATTATTCACAAAGAAAAAATAGGGAATATAAACCTAATTCTAATTTCTTTATTTGAACATCTCAAATTGTTTTATCAAATGTTTTTTTTGCGTTGTATTTTTTAAGTATTGATACTACACTACTATGTATATAAATTTAAATATCAGATGTCATATATCAGTGTTTTTCAAAGTGTGGGTTACAACCCTCAGGGGCCCAGAGGGGTCGCCCCACGTATCCAGGGGGTTCTGGTTAGAAAGGAACTTATGGAATCCAAATAAAAAAAATATAGGTAGTTACTTAAATAAGTTTTTTTTTTATTTGAACTCATGGCCCACAGACTAGGATATATATATACATATGCACCTATTCTGTAAGCCCATATTAGATTACGAGTATCATATCCAGACATCGGATTGCAAGGGGCGAAACTTCTTGACAGCTAGGGACTTCCTATATTGATAAACTCTTTTATCGATACTTGTTCTATAGACTAGTGACCACCCCCAACATTGTGTGTGTTTTTAGTAACTATTGATCACATGAAATTTCGTTATGCTCCTATAACCTCCACAGAAATTGAAAAGTGTTCTAGCCACCTGAAATGGATTTTTCTTCCGTTTTCACGGAAACGCTTATCGCACGAAAATATGGAAAAAAATCTTCTATTAAAAAAATTGGTACGAATAAATTTTTTAAAACGTTTTCAAAAAAGAAGAAGAAAATGTAGCTGCTATTTTATTATATGGATAATAATCTTTTAATAAAAAAAAATTATAAGCAAACCTTTGTGTGATCACTAGTATTTAGAACAAGTATCGATAAATGAGTATATCGATATAGGAAGTCCCTAGCCATCAAGATGTTTCGCCCCACGGAATCCGATGTCTGATCAACAGTGATCGGATTAGGTAGTGCCATTTCACGGGAACTCGGTGCGTAAGCTTAGTATGGATATACCTTTTAACCCCGGGATTTTGCATGAAAGTTCTAAGTCTACGTTTTGTCATCAAAAGAAATAGATTAGAAATAATTATATAGAAACTATTATAATTTTAAAGAAAGGAAGGAATAAACTATCTAAAATATAATCTGTACAGGTCAACGGCAAGAATTCACTTTTTGACTTTAAGACGTGTACCGTAAAGCCGGGTTACTTTGTCCCAATTATGTGTTTTACTTCTCATTCGATTTAATTGAAATACAACACATTTATGTTTGAATTGATAAATCAGAAGTAAAGTTAAGAGTGTAATCAAGTAATTTACACACTTTCTTTTTAATAAAATAATACCCAAGAGTTTTTTTTTGTTCCGTAAAGTTTGGGCTAAAGTAATATATTCGGGAGGGTTACTTTGGCCCATTACTTTTTTTCGTGTTGTAGCGTAACGCTTATTAATTATGAAAATAAGTAACATGTTTAGACAAATTACGTATAAAATAGCACCACTTCCTCTTATACATTGTTTGTTTTATCGCAGTAAAATAAAGATTTCATCATGATGACAAATGCAAACTAAATTAATTATTATGATATAAATTTACAACTCCATCATAAAAGTCTTTCCATATACTTCTTATTTCGATTAATTCTAACGTTTGTCCTGAAATTCATCGGCATATAACATTTTTATGCTGTGCTTTTTGCAACTTTTAGATACCTAACTTCCATTAAAGATTTTTTTGTATTAAAACCTATTTAGTTATTTACTTCATGATGTTCCTAATTTCTTAATGTATATTCATAGCCGCTCTCACGTTGTTCGGTTAAGCAGTTTTCGTGTAAAAATGTGATAGACAAAAAGTTCGACAGACGGGCAGACTTATTTAAAATTAACAGTTTTAGTATGTGTCGGGATGCAAAATTCATACCTAAAACGCCTGATAACAATAAATCATCTAATGTATGCGTTGCTTTGGTTTTATGATAAATTTAATTTTGGGCCAAAGTTACCCCCTAGGGCCAAAGTAACCCAGCTTTACATAGTTGTATTGTAATTAAAATAATAATATTTTCACCACACTGCTCGTAAACACGCTGTTTGTCCTTCAATTTCAGAGCGCAAAACTGTGTTTTAATCTCTAGAGGTTAAAGTAAATTTTATTTAATCTTCTGGTTAGACTAAAGCAATAACTTATACAGCCTGAGAGTGAAATAAGCTTTTTGACGTTTGAACTAGACAGTGCGTTCGAAAACTCAATAGTTTCAAACAGATTCATACACATGAACCTAAAAGTTCTAAAAATACGACAAATAAAAACAATAAGAAAATGAAAGTGTTGACACTATGCAAATTTCAGAACGCATCCGAATATTTTTTTCTTTTAAAATTTAAACGAGTTCGGTCGTGTTTTGTTTTCTTTCATCGGTGATATCTTAGTTTAACATACTTAAGTGGCTTTGGGGTAATTGCGTGATGCGATAGTGGGATAGTTCCGAAAATCACAGAAAAATCGCCATTAACTACATGAGTCTCATTTTGGAATTATCCTGATTTTTTAAGCATTGCCACGCCAAGATAAATATTTGAGGTTATTGTTTTATTATTTGTTGATTTGTTTATTTTTTGGAAGTTGAGGACTTGCCAAAAATAAATACCTTCTAATTTGTTATGTTTGAGTTTTATTTCGCATGTTTACTCGCTTTAGTGTGGTGAAAAATGTTGTGTTTCACTCGGCAGCAAAGCTTGTTCAACTCTCGTGCCTTAAAACCCTCGCATCGCTCAAGATTCCATTTTATGAACCACTCGCTGCGCTCGTGGTTCAAATTCTGGAATCTTTCGCTTGCTCGGGTTTCAATATTTGCACGAGAGTTAAACAATCACTTTGCTCCCTAGTAAAACAAATAACTATTAAATAATGTTGATCAGCCAATAATATATCGAATTTAGTTTTTTTTCAGTAGAACTTTTGTTTATAATTGTAAGTGGTTTCCACACTTTCCACCCTACGAATATAGCTAGTATAGGCACAGAATCTTTGTGCCAGCGATGGTAAAACTTGGCATCATATAGTCGTTTTTTCATGAAGATTTTGTGAAAAGCATGGATTTAGTAGTAAAATTATTTTTTGTTTTACTGCAGCTTTTTAGCAATATGCTGTGTCTCCCATTTTTATTAACAATAGGTACTTAATTGCAATATTTATCGTTAATTTCTGCAAAAGTACCAAAATAATATGCTATCTACATGCGAACATGTGCCGCATACGCTATGTACGTTCATAAAAATAGTCACGAATTTGTTATATTTTTCGCCGGTGATGTATGTTGATGTTTGGTTTAAAAGTATTGCTGAAAAAATAATATACGTATTTATAATGATAAAATCTTTTTTTATCTAATTTAGGTCAATAATAGTTATTATGAAAAAAAAACGAGCCCGGAAATCCCAAGTCTCATCCATGTTATGCTTAATGTTTAAGGTCATTCACCCGAAATGGCACTACCTATTCCGATCACTGCTGATCAATGATCATAATTATCATAATAGGCATGATGACTGGCAAGTCAAATAGACATCTTTTTTCGAACTGTCAAAACAATCACCACTATGAAATTTTATATGAAATACTCAAAAGTGACGTCACATTTGAGTACTGCCAAATGACCTACTCATCATCCCTATTATACGAAAGTTTCCCAACGGAGGTGTGATTTGAACCCACATCCTCAGCTTGCACTCAGCCACTCCAGCTATCAGCTAGTTAGGAGTGGTTTCGGCATCAGCCACGGACGCTGAGGATGTGGGTTCAAATCCGAAATGGGTATTGACATCTAATATTTAAAAAAAATATATATTTATATGGGTCCCGTGACAAATACGTCAACCCTCCATACTAATTACTAAAACTTGTTCCAGGTTGGTCCCGGCACTTTAGGTCTTCACAATGGCACAGAATATTTTTTTGTCACAAGTGCTGCTATGACACTCTGCATGATCCTACTCAACACTTTCTGGAGTGTCATCTTCTTCAGTGGTCTAGATGATAAGTATTACCCAAAAATAGTCTGGGTTGTTGGGTCACATTTCTTTGTTTCAGGATTAAGTTTACTGAACAGGAAAGAGCTGTATGCAGCTACTATTATACCATCATATGTAGTGCTAATTATAACAGCGTATTTAGCATTTAAGTCCGCTGGCGGTACTGGCAGGAGCTTTGTACAAAGCTTTAACACTGTCAGAACATAGAATAAAAATTACAACCAACAAGAGCCAATTATTATGGTAAAGATCTCATGAAATTACTAAGCCTTCACATTAAAAATGTTTATCGCTAACGTAAAAAGTAATACTACTACCTATGTACAACTGATACAAAACTTTCTTTCACAATCAAATTGGGGTGACGGAAATAGAAAACAAAATTCAAACATGAATTTTAATAAATCAACGTGTGGCACGTTGTTTTTAACTTTTATATGTAGTGCTAATTAGTTTTACAGTGTGACAATGATTTTCCATTATTTTGCAACTTCATAATTATTTTATACTTAAGTTTTGTATGTAGGTTAAGTATACATATTGATAGTCCATTCCTTATCCAACTAATTGTAATTTAACTGGTTTTTAACACCATGTCTATTTAGATGGACAATAATGAGATTAATGAAATAGATATATTAAATAATACACTAATTTATTGTAAATTTCCGTAACATACTTAGTTGAATTATACAAATAATTGGACAGCAATTATTATTTATCACAAATTAAAAAATCCTAAAACGGAAAATATTATGTATTATTACCTAAAAAACAATTCCTTTATCCAGTTATTCATAAAACATAGGTAAATATTTGAAATAAATATCAATATAATTTAAATATTGTTTAGGTCACACAAGACTGAAGTCCGTGCAAAAGTTTTATCTGAGACATGCACTCCAGAAGACTTGTGTTGTGATGGCCCTGGTTTTACCATTTGTCATGTTATGAGTCACTTTCTGATTTGCATATTTGTTGAAAGTGATAAGTGACAGCCACAACAACAAACTATACGAGTAGCTTTCGTGCATGTGCTAAAGGCCAAGAATAATGCGTGGTACTATAATGTGGCCTGTGTGTGATATAAGGGTAGGTATAACTTGAAAGTCATTTTAGAAAATTGAGTATATGCTATTGCCCTTTGTTCACAAGCATTGGACAGTTGTACCCTTTTTAGGATTCCGTACCTCAAAAGGGAAAAAACGTAACCCTTATAGAAGCACTCGGGTGTCTGTCTCTCTGTTGCAGCCTATGTGCTCCGAAAGTACTGGACCGATTCATTTGAAATTTGGCGCACATTCGTTATTTATGTGGCTGGCGCATAATAAGAGGCATTAAACATGAGTGTGGTTTATGGTGGCATGAATGCCTAATTATGTAGGTACAGTCACATACATAACTTTATCTACCTTCGTGTTGGGCATAATTGAATTATTTTGTAATTGAATTACAAATTAAATTACATTAATTGCAATTACTTGTAATTAAATACGTTCGTAATTAATAAAATGTAATTTAAATTACTTGGTAATTTATAATTGAAATTACATTAATTTGTAATTTAAATTACGTTATGTAAATTTGATTATTAGGTACTTACACAAAAATACCCAATTTACCCACTTGGAATGCGTAAGGAACACAATTAGTGTAGTTTAAAACATTTATTTAATAAACAGTTACGATTACCTATATAATTTAAATTACTAGTATGGAATTTAAAACAGTACTTAAGGCCCATTTTTTAAATTTTTTGATTTTCTGGGATACACGATTGTAACTACTTTAAGTGTAAATGATTAACTGTTAAAAATATAATCACATCAGGGAGATACAGTCAACTGTAAAAGTGTATATACAGGATGTTTTTTTTTAAGTGGGACAGTATGGGGCAATCGGAAACTATAGAAGATACAGGAAAAAACAGCTATATTAGGACAATGAAAATATGTTTCCTAGGTGAATGTAATTTCATAAAATAATTAATTACCAATTAAAATTGCAAATTACATTTTGTAATTTAGTGAATATCGTAATTCAATTAGAAATTACATTTTTGTAATTTCAATTTGTAAATTTTTACCGATACTTTAATGTTAACATTATGATGCACTTTTGAGGGATGAATTAAAAAATTAAAAAGTTTTGCAAGCTGTATCATGCTTTGAGTATTGTATCATGTGATATATCAAATGAAAGGGCTTAGTGTGAGGATATTAAATATATTTTTTTAGTTCAGAATCAGATGGTGCCTTTTTTAGGCGCTAGTGCGAGAAGTGGCACATTTTATGTCAGGTCCAAAACTTCGGAGGGCCATCTGTACCTACTAAAAAACGTCGTACGAGACACGTTCAAACAGGAAATTCGTAACTCGTGTCGATTTAAAACACTCCCTTCGGTCCCATCGCCACTCGTTTCGAATTTCATGTTTTTCGCACTTGTGTCATAAGTCATAACGTAATGTACTATTTTATGATTGTAAGGTAAATGATATTAAAGTTATTTTTTAAAAAGCTGACTTCCCCCCTGACTTTCTGGCCAGCTGTGAAAGCATCAGGTCACATTCCTGGTAATAAACAGCAAATAAAATTTCCTAGTCATTCCCTTTTGTTATTCCTGGTCAGTGCCCTCCTCTACTAGCTGTGCTAGTAGTGAATCAATGGTCCAGACGGCATCTGGAGCAGGCTGGACAGCAGGAACCCGCGCACGCAGCGCTGCCAGTGCAGCCTCTACGCCATCAGCCGAACCCGAATACCCATCGCCCACTGCAGCCAGAGTATTCACAGTCTCACTGTCTTTATGGCCCGTACTGGAGCTGTAAGATTCATCTTCAAAAATAACTAAAATGTTCACATGGTTTTTATCATAAGTACACAAATATGCACACTGCCATCTAACCCAAGAAATAAATAAATTCTGTTTGTATACTTACGGAGGTGGCTTTGCTATCTCCTTCTCCAGAATATCTTGCAGATCATCCAGGTCTGGAATAGTTGGTATGTCATCACTTGACTCGGGAGAATTCTTTGGAATTACAAATTCTCTGTAATAAATACACAGTACAAAATAAAATCAGGGTCCTTTTAACTTTATATTGACAAAATTAGTTAAATTGTTAATAATGAAATTTTATGAATCCTTTATTTTGAGGGGAAGGCAGAAAGGGGGCTGTCCCTCTTTAGATATGAAGGTCAACAATTTATATGTCCTGTTTACAAAGTTTCCTATACATAACTCACCCAGTACACATTGGTTAAATGTTGGCCAATATAAGGGATACAGCTATGCAATGGAGTGAGATCTTTAGATTTTTTACTCCGCTTACATGCATTGGCATTCCTTAGATTGCCTATAAGGGCCAATTCAGAAACAGATTTCAATTGACACAGATATTTTTTAATTTGTAGATAAAGTCTAATATTATTTCACAATTAAAGGGATCGCCGCATCGCTGCCATTACGGTCTGTTTCAGCCCTAAATGGCATCTGTAAATAGGTAAGGGTTTCTCCCGAGGGGAATGGTACAGAAGGGGGACGGCGAGGTCCCTATTATTTATAAGATAATTCATCCTCTTTTTAACCCTTAATTTGGCAAATTTAAAAAAAATCGAGGGTTCCAGCCTCCTCGCCATTGTATAGAGCAGAAAATTCTGTTTTAAAAAAAAATACAAAAATTGGGTTGAAGACTATGTTGATTGTGACATACACTGCCAAATTAAGGGTTTTCGGGCTCGTTGCTTTCATCTTAAAATAACTAGTAGGTCAAAACGGGAAGATAATTCTAGCAATATGAATATAAAGTGTTCATAAAGAACATAATAACCAAATTAAAAATTTTAAAAACCGACTTCAACCGGTTTCTCCAAGATTCCCGATTTGTTTCCATCATTGATTTCCTCAAATACTACTTTCTGAATGCAAATTCTTGTAAATGAATGAAAATTACCAAAAGCGTCATACATGTACCTATAACAATTGAAGAGATCCCTCGATTTCTCAAAGATCCCATCATCAGACCGCAACTTGGTGCCAACGGGACCATCTCGGGGTAATACACGTTCGATCACAATCACAAAAAGAATTTTTAAAATCGGTTCACTATTCTCGGAGATATCGGGTAACATACATACAACAAAAAAAAAATTCAGTCGAATTGAGAACCTCCTCCTTTTTTGAAGTCGGTTAAAAAGTACAGTACTGAGGATAGATGAAGATGATTGATGTATTCCATCCTTCCCAACTTTGTGTCGAATGTACAAAGATCAGAAGTATGATAACATTCATTTATCGAAACATTTTTGATACTACACATTCGAATAGGTAGCTTACTTCGGTTCAATGCGGACTCCCTCAGTCCAAACTCCGACTTTCTTCGGTTCCGGTACATTGGAGCTGAATGGCTCGTTCATGTCGAAACAAATTATTTATTGCCTTAAATTTTAAATGTACGTAAGTTGTTGTGTTGTATTGTAAGGTATCGTTTGTTTACATTTTTCGTTAGGCATACATGACATGACACATGACAACGTCAAAGTTATTTTCTTAAAGTTCTTGTAGTGTTATCACTATACAACATACAGCCAAACACAGTAGTAATACACAGTACGTAGAGCGTTGACTTTGAAATTGCCTCTGGCAAAAAAAATTGAAGAATGTTTAAATTATCTTATTTATAAAAATATTGATTAATTTGCTTTCAGTATTTAGAATTACCCCCTTATTCTTAAACACCTAACTTACCAAACCCCTATGTATTGTTTGTCCCTTTCGATATTATAGACATATTGGTAAGATCGAAAGGGACAAACAATATTTAATGGCTTGCTAAGTTAGGAGACGTTTAATACTGAAAGCAAATTTATTGTCCGTAAAATTAACAAAAAAGCGCGAAATTCCTATAAACTGGGCGACTTTTAAGGGGTCGATTGCAAAAAATTGTACATAGTTGAGTTCTTAATGAAAACAAAATGTAACTTTACAACATGAATGTAGGATTAATATGGATTTGACAACGTTATAATAATAGCAAGAACGAAAGGGATGGTCTTATGAAACTTTTTACTAGTGGAAGTGAAAAGGAACGATAATCGTCCGTCCTTATCACTGTGCCACTATTTTTTGTGTATGTGTGCATTAGATGCTAAATGTAAGTGCCAGACAAATGCGTTTGAATACGTCACTAAGTGCCACACACACAAGTATCTTCTTAGTAGTAAGTGACTATGTCTATCCCTCTTAGTGGCACACTATGTGCGGCCCCTCGCTTTACAAAGTTAAATCCCGTCTAAAGGTCGCGTCGCAGCACATATTGAGTCATCGTGATCGTGATTTTTGTTTTGAAAAATCCTTATGCCCTGGCCACGACATTGGTCTAAGGCGACCAGCGGCGAGCGAATCCATGAGTGCGAGCGGGATGCCGATATGGGTGCGAGAGGGAGCACCATACGTTTTCCGCTAAGCCGGTCGCCTTAGACCGATGTCGTGGCCGCGGCGTTAACTATGGATTAGGTGCTATTGACGCGGAGCGGAGCGGAGCTGTGGGAGTTCGGCCAATAAGACCGCATCACAGTGTTTAGAATTTGAAGAATGTAATTGGTCAATTTTGCACAGCTCCGCTCCGCTCCGCGTCAGTGGAGCCGCACCCTAACTATGGTTTCGCGAGTAACCAAACTAGCAATAAGGAATTTTTTTCATCACACTTGCTTTCTAGCGCGCCATTGCTTGCATGCGTAGCGGGAGTAATAGAAATGTCAGTACGTCATAGAATAATATTTTGTGTAAAATATTTTTTTTTTTGTTCGCAGGTGTGATGAAAAACCAAACATATTTTATTCTCTTTATGAACTGCTCAATAGTTTATGTAATTAACAATATCATATTTTAAATTATCACGGTAGCTATATAAGCGGAATACTAACTCAAGTCATTAAAAGCCCTCCGCCAACGGCGTCGAGCTTCTAACTTTCGTTAGTAATACCATGCCGTACTTACCTCCCTAGATGCACAATGTACTATTAAATTATAGGTTTATTAGGTTATATTAATTGAATTACTTTCAGTATTTTCACCGTATCCTCGAAATTTCGTGGATTTAGGAAGTAGTGTCGCAAACTTCACGTAAGGTCAATGCGGGTATTGATTCGACCGTCTATCAGGAAAGTCAAACTACCAACTGATTTTCGGCCCTAATTGAACAGTATAAGACGCATATGACGGACATTCCTTCAAAATAAAATATGCCGGGACTTAGGGTGCGGCTCCACTGAGGCGGAGAGGAGCGGAGATGTGCAAAATTGACCAATTCCATTCTTCAAATTCAAAACACTGTCATGCGATGCGGTCTCACTGGCCAATTTTGCACATCTCCGCCTCAGTGGAGCCGCACTGACCTTACACGACAGTGTAGAAATAGTACATTGTGCATCTAGGGAATTACCGTACTTACCTCCCTAGCTTCACAATGTACTGTCATAATAAAGCAATATGGAATTCAAATTAGGTGCCAGGATATGGATTGCAGCATTGTTCATGATATGGTGAGCGTCAGGATGACTGACCAAAATAGCGGATCAGTGTTAGAGTACCATCATAATTTACTACCTATTTGCTACTATTTACTACCTATGTTCACATATTTGCTACCTAAGTTTTAAAAAAGAAATAAATTTAATTAAGTGGGCAGTCATTCTGACGTCAGGATGACTGCCCATATTTAGTATTTCGTGGTTAGACCCTATATTTTGCAACTTTCTATGTACTATGATTTACTACCTATTTGCTACCTAAGCATATATTTTTTCCAGATTTTTTAGGCAAAAAATGACGATTTTATAGGCATTTCAAATTTTGAATAAAAAAACAATTGTTAGTGTACCATCATAATTTACTACCTATTTGCTACTATTTACTACCTATGTTCACATATTTGCTACCTAAGTTTTAAAAAAGAAATAAATTTAATTAAGTGGGCAGTCATTCTGACGTCAGGATGACTGCCCATATTTAGTATTTCGTGGTTAGACCCTATATTTTGCAACTTTCTATGTACTATGATTTACTACCTATTTGCTACCTAAGCATATATTTTTTCCAGATTTTTTAGGCAAAAAATGACGATTTAATAGGCATTTCAAATTTAGATAAAAAAAAAATTGTTATAGTACCATCATAATTTACTACCTATTTGCTACTATTTACTACCTATGTTCACATTATTTGCTACCTAAGTTTTAAAAAAGAAATAAATTTAATTAAGTGGGCAGTCATTCTGACGTCAGGATGACTGCCCATATTTAGTAGGTATTTCGTGGTTAGACCCTATATTTTGCAACTTTCTAAGTTCTATGATTTACTACCTATTTGCTACCTAAGAATATATTTGCTACCTAAGTTTTAAAAAAGAAATAAATTTAATTAAGTGGGCAGTAGCAAATAGGTAGTAAATTATGATGGTACTCTAACAATTTTTTTTTGTTCAGAATTTGAAATGCTTATAAAATCGTCATTTTTTGCCTAAAAAATCTGGAAAAAATATATGCTTAGGTAGCAAATAGGTAGTAAATCATAGTACATAGAAAGTTGCAAAATATAGGGTCTAACCACGAAATACTAAATATGGGCAGTCATCCTGACGTGAGAATGACTGCCCACTTAGTTAAATTGATTTCTTTTTTTAAACTTAGGTAGCAAATATGTAACATAGGTAGTAAATAGTAGCAAATAGGTAGTAAATTATGATGGTACTCTAACAATTTTTTTTTGTTCAGAATTTGAAATGCCTATAAAATCGTCATTTTTTGCCTAAAAAATCTGGAAAAAATATATGCTTAGGTAGCAAATAGGTAGTAAATCATAGTACATAGAAAGTTGCAAAATATAGGGTCTAACCACGAAATACTAAACATGGGCAGTCATCCTGACGTCAGAATGACTGCCCACTTAATTAAATTGATTTCTTTTTTTAAACTTAGGTAGCAAATATGTGGACATAGGTAGTAAATAGTAGCAAATAGGTAGTAAATTATGATGGTACTCTAACAAAATTTTTTTTGTTCAGAATTTGAAATGCTTATAAAATCGTCATTTTTTGCCTAAAAAATCTGGAAAAAATATATGCTTAGGTAGCAAATAGGTAGTAAATCATAGTACATAGAAAGTTGCAAAATATAGGGTCTAACCACGAAATACTAAATATGGGCAGTCATCCTGACGTCAGAATGACTGCCCACTTAATTAAATTGATTTCTTTTTTTAAACTTAGGTAGCAAATATGTGAACATAGGTAGTAAATAGTAGCAAATAGGTAGTAAATTATGATGGTACTCTAACACTGATCCGCTATTTTGGTCAGTCATCCTGACGCTCACCATGATATGTAGTGCAATTAAAAAATAGTACATTTCGATCACGTTTTCAATATTGATAAAAATTGGTAGACTGGTAGAGTTACTGATGCTGAGCCAGATCCACATTTCCCAAAATGTTTGTTTAAAACGTTCCTTTTTTGTTTTTAAAAATGTAGGTATAGGAATTAGGAATCTGTCTGGTAGCAAAAAAGGATCGTTTCATACAAACACATGGAAATGTAGTGGATCTTGCTCAGCATCATTGACTACCAGGGTCGCTTTTTATAAAGTTACATTTTACAATTTCGCTGTTTGCCTCTCTAACGCACGCTCATGTTGGCTAGAAAGAGAGGCAAACAGCAAAATTGTAACTATATAAAACGCGACCCAGCCTACCAATTTTTATAAACAACGAAATAAGTAAAATTGAGAGCAAGCTCAAACATTAAAAGTATGTCTTAGGGCCTATAATATTACAAGCAGAAGTCTCTTTCTAGTAACTAGTAAGAGAGATAGAAAAGACGAGACTTCCGCTTGTAATATTCGTTGCAATTTGTTATGCAATAGGCCCTTGGTTGTAGACTTCAACAGCTAATGAAGTAAGATCTAAATGGGTGCCAATGGTCAGTCATAATTTATGACTCATAAAATGAAAATTATTTCTTCTTATACTTATAACTTAGGATGATATGTATAAGGTACGACTTGGTTAGCAATTAGCAACCCATATTTATCACGAATGAAATCTTTAAAATGGGTAGGTCAGTTATTGATAAGATAAGATATAAAAATCAGGAAGTTAAGGTTATAATAAAATCACTTGTATTAGTTACTCTTATTTATTATCACGCCTAGAACTGGATCATCTGTCCCTTCCTCTTCTTGTCTCCACCAAGCTCAAAGTGCTTGCACCTTTTCAGCGCAACCTGTGATCGCACCTTACAGTCAGCACATTCCAGACGGAGCACAATTTTCTTTGTGGTTTTTGCCTAAAACAAAATCATGTGTTAAGAATATAAATACCACTTTGCCGTGTTACGCCAAAGTCACGTACCTAACTTGAGATGCAACAGTTTGGCGTAAACGGGCTAAATTGTTTTAATCATCTTAAATATTTCGAATTTTTTCTTTAAATTTACAGAGATAATTGATCTGACGTCCTGATCTGCCAAACATTTTTTCAACAAATAAGTAGTAGTAAGTACCAAAAATAGTAAAGTTGCATACATTTACCCAGCAACTGGTATCAATTAAGTGCAAATATTGTTTAATTTGATAATGGTTACTAGAAAATGGGATAATAATATTATCACAGAAAAATGTGAGGTTCAGCTATATTTCATAAAAGATACCTATAAGATATCATCTTTAATGTGTTAAGCTGGTAAATTATGTTTTTACCCACATATGATAAATTTTATATCAAATAAAATAGTTAGAGAACGGAGATTGCCATGACCACCATGCTACAAATAGCTAACCACTGAGTTAAAGCGAGGGCAAATTAAGGTATCTATAGTTACCGCATATCGCATAACTCAAAATGTATGGAATTCTTTGAAAAAAATTGTGTTTTGCAAGAAATACAAGTAGGTCAAAAATATATTACCAATCTGAAGTTTTCTTTTTTTGGGATATTTAAATATTTAAGGTTGTTTTAAGAAATAATATTACTATTTTTTAAGATATTTAAAATGAACCCCAACAAATAAGAAAAATAAAAAACATACCATAAAGCCGGGTTACCTTGGCCAAAAATTGTCACATACTAAAATTATTAATTTGAAATAAGTCTGCCTGTCTATCTAACTTTTTGTCTATCACATGTTTATGCAAAACATCTTAATGGATTTACATAAAAGCAGCTGTGAATATACTTTGAGAAACTAGGAATTACATGAAGTAAATACCTAAATAGGTATTAATAAAAAAAAAAACACTTTAGTGGTAATTTTGTATCTAAAGGTTGGAAAAAACACAGCATAACAATATTATATGCCATTGAAGTAGAGGACAAATGTTAGTATGAATCAAAATAAGTAGTATAAAAAAAGGACTCTAACAATTAAGTTGTAAATTTTTCATTTTCTTTAAATCTTCATTTAACTGCACCAAAACAAACAATTTATAAGAGAAAGTGGT
>JALPQI010023509.1:0-22261 GCA_025490895.1 Thaumatotibia leucotreta
CCGTTTTTAATTCAGTATAATATTAAAATCCATAAATGTACCAGATTCAATAATTGAGTATCTTTTGCATGAAATCTTAAAAAATACAATATATCTTATAAAAACAGTAATTGTAAAACGTGGTACTTTGTATTGTGTTCATTTTACTTAAAAGTATATTAGAGATTGTGTGGAAGATGACTGTGAATTTTGTGTACCTATAATTGCGACTACGAAGAAACAATAATGGCATAAACTTCGGATTATTAAGTATTTGTCATACTTTCCTATTATATTATTTGTATACTAACTAAACTAAATAAATACTACCTACTTATATAAAAACTTATATAAGTAGTATTTATTTTTTCACTTTTGGGAATGCCAACATAGGGATGATGACTGTATTTAAAATAAATTATTAGACATTATGTATGGCATCACACACGAATAAATTATTACTAAAATATAGACTGCAGTCATTATTGTACAGAACTTTTATTTAATATAAGTGTAGTATACAAACGTGACGTTACTTTTGTGTATTTCATGTAAATCTTTCAAAAATCGAAAAAAGATGTTGACTTGACTTCACAGTCATCATGCCTACTGCTTCACTATATAGGTAGTACCCAAGCACTAGCGCTAAACTGTCATGTCGTCTAGAAAAAAAAAATGTTACATTATTACTAATCATAAGTAGATTTTTAGGAAAGACTTATTATCTCTGCAATTAAATATTGAAAGATATACTTTTGTATCGGCAAGAATTAAGTTCTTGCATCAATTCTAATGAAAAAACTAGTAAACCGTCAAAACATATCAATTTGGATCATTTATTATGGTATCATAGTAACCACCACACAAATACAATACACATAGAAAAAACAAATAACTAAAGATGTACTTAACCGATTTTTATTATTTACGTGCTTTTAGGTGGGCTATTTCCAGTTTATAGTAAAAATAAGTGGTATTAAAGTATTAATTCCATTCTCAACAATATAACTTTGATCGCGTTGTATTTATTTTATATTTATTAACTAAAGGTACCACATTTTTTTATGTAGCAGGTTGATTCTTGAAGAAAACCGATAATTATATCTGAATTTTAAACTAGTACGTCCGTTAAATTCATCAAAATATGTAACCAAAGTTAAAATTAATCAAAGTAACCCCGGTTAACGGTACCTATAAACATGTTCTGACAATGTGTAAGTAAAGAAACAGTAAGAAAAAGTTTTGTCTGGTTCAGTTTTGTTAGAAAAACAGTATTTCTATGTTTAAGACAAGATTTTATGTATGATTTAAATGAAATAACTGCTTATTTTTTTGTATTTGTGGCCTTTGATGGAAAATAAAATTCAGAGTTAATGTTATTTTTTTATGCAAAACGGACGTATACGCTCATAAAAGCTTGCACAGCACATATTACTTTCTAATAACCAAACACATCAAAAGAGGGTTAAAATACCTACAAATTGATATATAACACATATAATATTAATGCTGTAAAAAAAAATTGTGAACAAAAAACAAATAAAAAATCTTTAAACAGCTCCCTGTAAAAAGTAATTTTTTGACTTGTGTCGCTTTTGTATTTAATGGACGATATACAGATGGCACTATCTATCTAAGACTGTATATATCGTCCATTAAATACAAAAGCGACACAACTCAAAAACCACGAAAAATTATTTTATTGCAAAAACGATATTATTAACACTTATATTTTACGTGACACTAAGACACCTGTCGATTTGACGTTAGAAAGTACCAAAATTATGCAGGTGCCCTTTTGCATTATCACTCTTTCGAGACTAACTTCGGTGCTAAACCGCCATTTTCTCAGATGCGACTCGATCGTCGACCAAAAAGCACGACATTTTTGTGAAAAAGTGCCATAAAACGAAAAAAGAAGTGATTACGTTATGAAATATATAAGCAAATGTGCCATATTTGTAGATGTGACCGTTTTGAATAAAATAAATAAGTAAATATTATGTTTCTTTATATAAAAAGGAATCGCAAAACGGAATGTGGCAGTTTAAATTTTAAAATATCCTCTTAAATTGGATTTTTCATAAATCGAAACTGCCGTATTTGGATTTGCAACCTTTTTGAATTAAAAATATATTCGAATGCATCAATCACAGGAGCCATATTTGTACACGCTGCTGTTTTGAATAAAATAAATATGTATGGTTTAGATACAAAGGAGCCGCAATACGGAATATGGCAGTTAGGATTTTGAAATGTACACTTCAATAGTAGGTTTCAAAAAACATTGTTGCATTTACAACCGTTTTTAATTCAGCATAATATTCAAATCCATAAATGTGCCAGATTGTGATTCCGTAATTGTGTTTATTTTGCATGTAATCTTAAAAAATACAATAACATTTTTAATGTGTTCGTTTTACTTAAAAGTATATTAGAGATTGTGTGGAAGAAATTAATGTGAATTTTGTGGACCTATAATCGCGACTATGAAGAAACAATAATGGCATACACTTCGGATTATTAAGTATTTGTCATACTTTCCTACATATTATTTGTATATAATACAAGTAAAACAAACATAGATCTAACCCCGTTGTATGTTTCAACGAATCTAAAAACTTATTAATATTTATTTTTTCAGTTTTGGCAATGCCAACATAGGGATGATGACTGTAATTAAAATAAATTATTACACAGTATGCACGGCGTCATACACGAATAAATTATTACTAAAATATAGACGGCAGTTATTATTGTACAGAACTTTTATTTAATATAAGTGTAGTACAAACGTGACGTCACTTTTGTGTATTTCATGTAAATCTTAAAAAAATCGAAAAAAGATGTTGATTTGACTTGACAGTCATCATGCCTATTGCTTCACTACATAGTACCCAAGTACTAGAGCTGAACTGTCATGTCGTCTAGAAAAAAAATTGGTACAATATTACTAATCATAATTAGATTATTAGGAAAGACTTTTGAATCGGCAAAAGTTAGGTTCTTGCATCAATTCTAATGAAAAAACTAGTAAACCGTCAAAACATATCAACTTGGATCATTTAGTATGGGATCACAGTAACCACCCCACAAATACAATACACAAAGAAAAATCAAATCACTAAAAATGTACTTAACCGAATTTTATTATTTCGGGCTTTTAGGTGGGCTATTTTCGGTTTGTAATAAAAAATAAGTGGTATCAAAGTAATTCCTTTCTCAACGATCGCGTTGTATTTATTTTACATTTATTAACTAAAGGTACCACTTTTTTTATATGCAGCAGGTTGATTTTTGAAAAATACCGATAATTATATCTGAATTTTAAATTAGTACGTTCGTTAAATTCATCAAAATTTATGTAACCAAAGTTCAAATTAATCAAAGTAACCCTGGTTTACGGTAGTTATAAACATGTTCTGACTATATGTAACTTATGTAAGCAAGAAAAAGTTTTGTTTGGTTCAGTTTTGTTAAAAAACAGTATCTCTGTGTTTAAGCCATGATTTTATGTATGTTTTAAATGAAATAAATGAAATTTTTTTGTATTTGTGGCCTTTGATTGATAAAAAAATATCAGAGTTCATGTTATTTTTTTATGCAAAACGGACGTATACGCTCATAAAAGTTTTTACAGCACATATAACTTTCTAATAACTAAACACATCAAAAGAGGGTTAAAATGCCTACAAACTGATATATAACACATATAGTATGAATGCTGTAAAAAAAATTTGTGAACAAAAAACAAATACAAAATCTTTAAACAGCTCCCCTGTAAAAAGTAAATTTTTGACTTGTGTACCTTTTGTATTTAATGGACGATATGTTATTTGACCCAACAAGTGGTCAATGGTCAAGTTTATATAAATTAATATAGATGCCGTGAAACCACCTAACTATAGTCCAAATGCTCGTGTACCTTTTGTATTTAATGGACGATATGTTATTTGACCCAACAAGTGGTCAATGGTCAAGTTTATATAAATTAATATAGATGCCGTGAAACCACCTAACTATAGTCCAAATGCTCGTGTACCTTTTGTATTTAATGGACGATATGTTATTTGACCCAACAAGTGGTCAATGGTCAAGTTTATATAAATTAATATAGATGCCGTGAAACCACCTAACTATAGTCCAAATGCTCTCAGTCTCAACAATGGCCCAAAACTTGATAAAATATCTACCATAAGGTTTAATTGTTATATTAATCGTGCTATTTATTGGCAAAAACTCCTCATAAATAATAAAAAAAACTTGGACGAAGTCAAACAGAAGATCGGGACTGATGCTTATTTAGGAGTTAAATCATTATCATCATCATTTCAGCCATAAGACGTCCACTGCTGAACATAGGCCTCCCATCTAACCTCGCATCTAACCGACACATGTGGAGGTCCAGAGGGACCTCCACATGTGCCGGTTAGATGCGACCTGCATCCAGCGTGTCCCGGCGACCTTCATAAGGTCATCTGTCCATCTTGTGGGTGGATGTCCTACGCTGCGTTTGCCTAGCCGTGGTCTCCACTCGAGCACTTTTCGACCCTATCGACCAGGAGTTAAATAAAATAAATAAATATCTTGAGACATCTTACACAAATCGACCTAGTCCCACAGTAAGCTCAATTAAGGCTTGTGATGTGGATACCAGGCGACGATATATACAGGGTGGTCCACCCCTTGACGTCAAAAAATTTTTTTTAGGTTCCCTACGTCATGGGCTATCAGAATATACCCCATGTATGTTAGCCGATTTTTTGTAGTTTTCGAGTTATGAATTTTTGAAAAAATTTTTTTTGAGAAATTTTTGAATGAAGAAATTTATTGATAAAAAAAAACTATTGGGTTTTTTTAATATTTTCTTTTTGTTAAAGTATTACTACAAATTAAACATTTACTGACAAAAAAATTAGCGTCCTCACTTTGATACAAGTAGGATAAAAAAATACCAAATTCAAAATTTTACGTTAAAAATGCATCAAAATAGCATTAACGTACGTAAATAAAAAAAAAAATCATATCCCAACGATTTTTGGTAATGTAAAGACTGCCCTAGACCTTAAACTTTCGTAAAAGCACAAAAGAGTGATACTTAATAATAAGGATTTTTCGGAGTAGTCGGTCAAATAAACTTAAAAAAAATTAAAATTTTAAAGTAGTAAAAAATTACTTGAATAACTACACAAATTGAGTTTTCGTGGTATTTTCTGTCTTTCTTTATTGATAAGAACAACAAAACAGACGAATTTAACTTTATTTTTAAATTAAAAATTTTGTAGTTTTTTTTTTTCAGTTTATTTGACCGACTACTCCGAAAAATCCTCATTATTAAGTATCACTTTTTTTTGCTTTTACGAAGCTTTAAGGTCTAGGGTAGTCTTTACATTACCAAAAATCCTTGGGATATGTTAAATTTTTAGGGTTCCGTAGCCAAAATGGCAAAAACGGAACCCTTATAGATTCGTCATGTCCGTCTGTCCGTCTGTCCGTCTGTCCGTCTGTCACAGCTGATTTACTCGGAAACTATAAATGCTACAGTAACGAAATTTGGTAAGGATATGTATGAACCGCTACAGGATTTTGATACTAAATTGTAAAAAAAACCATTGGGGTGGGGGCCCTCCATACATGTAACTGAGGGATAGAATTTTTTTTTAGTTGTATATAAGCGTGTGGGGTATTAATAGAAAGGTCTTTGAAAATGATATCAAGGTTTATAAATCTTATTTAAATTTAAGCAAATCGTTTTCGAGATATCAGCTCTCAAAGTCTGAAAAATGTGTCCCCCCCTCTATTTTTAAAAACTACGCGATATAAAATTCTAAAAAAAATACATGTTATGCACATTAATAAACTCTATCAACGATTTTTGGTTTGATTAAATTATCTCTTTTAGTTTTTGAGGTAGGTTGATTTAACTGTATTTTTTTAATAATAAATTGATAATGGTACGGAACCCTTCGCGCGCGAGTCCGACTCGCACTTGGCCAGTTTTTTTTATTTACGTACATTAATGCTATTTTGATGCGTTTTTAGCGTAAAATTTTGAATTTGGTATTTTTTTATCCTACTTGTATCAAAGTGAGGACGCTAATTTTTTTATCAGTAAATGCTTTATTGGTTGTAATACTTTTACAAAAAGAAACTAGTTAAAAAACCCAACAGTTTTTTTAATCATAAATTTCTTCATTCCAGAATTTTTCAAAAAAAAATTTTCAAAAATTCATAACTCGAAAACTACAAAAAATCGGCTAATATACATGGGGTATATTCTGATAGCTCATGACGTGAGGAATCTAAAAAAAATTTTTTGACGTCAAGGTTTGGACCACCCTGTATAATAGAGAGATACGTATAGATACTTATATACAATGACATTCATGACCAAGGAACAAATATTTGTGATAAATAAATACACAAATAATGCCCTCACCGGGATTTGAACCCGGAACCTCCAGCTTCATAAGCAGGGTCACTACCAACTAGCCTACGGAGGATGACAAATTGAGGACTATATTTGCAGTATAGGACCATTCGTTTGGTGGACAACTTTTCATAAAAAATTTAGGACCGGTTTTGAACCAATTTTGTTAGGCGTGCTTCCATGTTTTATTTATCACAATTATTTGTTCCTTGGCCATGGCTGTCTATGTATTTAAGTACCTATCTATATGTATCTATCTATTATATATATCGTCGCTTAGTACCTACATCACAAGCCTTAATTGAGCTTACCGTGAGACTAGGTTGATTTGTGTAAGATGTCCCAGATATTTATTTATCTAAACTGCGTAACACTCTCTGCTAATATTCTGGATTATTCTAGTGAAATCCTAAAGTATCCACTTCATTATATTAAGGCTAAACCCAGCTCATCTTGCGATTACGGCAGTAAATCTCCGTGATTTAGGAGGCTGTGTCCTGTTACCCTTAGAGGACTTTTACAGTATACGACACGTGTTCCGGACACGACACGATATCTACCCGTTCTCCGATCTATTTACAACCTACGAACAAATAAAACATGGAAGCCGCACGCCATAGTAAATTGCCTATCAAAAACGGTCCTGAATTTTAGTTGACAAAATGTCACCCCCTCTTTAATGCATCACGGCAAAAAATTTCAATGTCAACCTATAAAAACTTAAACCGCCATTTAAAAATAGTTGTGATTGGTGCATGAAACCTTTGATTGGCTATATTCTATAAGCATTTGTCAAAGGTGTTGCGCCGAAATATGTGCGGTGTTAAGAAAAGCGCTATGTCCTGCCCATCTTGGCACAATTGATTTTGGGGGCATTTTTGAGCTGCCATTAGACGTCCATGTTATATATGGTCGCAGTTTACACCCTATGTAAGATGTAGCAATAAGTTGCAGAACATTTCTTTTTTGAGGAACATCTCACATTATGTGGCTTGCCAAAGATCTCTTATTCGAGCTCTAAGATTTTTGAACGCGCTTCTGTCATGGGCACCTGATTGTGATCTGTTCGCAAGCCGATGGGCAAATGTGTGTAGCGTATGTCTGAAGTACTGCGAGGTAATGGATGACAGTGGTGTATTATATAATGATATTTTGTATCTAATATTGTGTAGTTTTAATTGTACAGTGCTTTGGTTTATACTGTCATGCTGTATATTTTTTGTTTGAATAAATAATAATAATATATTTTTTAAAGTTGTATTGTCGGATAGGAGAAAGCTTGCAATGCTAGCATGTATTGCTTGCCCCTTAGATTATAACAGGTTGCATATAACTGAGAAATTCGACCGGTGTCCACTAAGCTGGAGTGGCCGAGTGGTTTAAGCATCAGCCGCAAATGCTGAGGACATGGGTTCAAAGCCCTCCTACGGCATTGGTTAACTTCGATATGGGTATATGACATCAAATTTATTTTGAAGAACATTCTCGAAAATTTCATGAGAAAATTCTCATATAACTTGCCATTGAAAACATTCTCCCTTAGTAGGTTTATTACGCTATGCTTCTAACAGTTCACGATTTTTGAAGTTTCAGCGTACTAGCCATGTCATTCTGCAGTCGTATACATGCGTGAAAATGCGTTCGTGCGTTAATGGTGGCATCTTGGATAAGCCTGCAGGACAGCAGTGTTATTCACTAAGGAAACCACCTTGCTATCAGCGCTGTGTCAGCGCTGCGGCAGCGTCGAGCCTAAAGATGGTATTCACTAATGTACTTTAACTTTAAACGACACTAGTGCTCGGCGACGAAGGCGGCGTGAGCTGGAACTACACTGCGTCGAGAGTTTGACGTTTAATGTACGAACTTCGTATTCTCTAACGAAAAACAGCGACGAACTTGCCCACAACCTCGCTCACAGCCTCGATTTCTAATGTCAAATAAAACAGCTAGGATTTTAGACAAGGCTGTCTCGACATCGAGCTCGTTGACAAACGCAGCGTCGAATGTGTGAATAAGAGAATAGCATAGCAGATCACTATTTGGGTGCACTAACAAAAAACCCGGTAGGTATCGTTTTCAATCGCCAACTCGCTTGCTCAGCGTGAAGATGATGGGCACTTTCTAATGCGTCCATACGAATAAGTAATGGAAGAGGCCTATGGCCAGCAGTGGACTGTAATAGGCTGATGATAATCGTGTCGTTCAGTGTGAAAGAGCTTACAAATTCATCTTCAGCCTTTTGTAGTGTATAAAGAATATTTCCATTTAAGGTTTAAAATCTTAACAAAGTCGATGGCGTAATATTTAACGTATTTAATGGACTATAGCGAAATTTGGCATCTAAAATTATTTATCGGACACCGAAAATATGATATAAGATTGATTTAGTACATTGGGTTGATAGATATAATAATTAACTATAACATTAATAAGTAATAAGCAACGACCGGAATGGAGGTCCCTGGTGAAAACTAGAATAGAATTATTTGGGGAGAATCGCTGTTCTGATCTGGATGCTCGACGCGATGAGGTGAAAGCAACCTACAATTTTTGTAATGGTGTGCTCACTTGCCCGCAATGTGCGCGGACATTCACTAAAAAGATCGGCTATATCAGCCACATGCGAGCACATCAACGGCATATTGTAAAGTTGAAGAGGTCGCCGTGGCCGAAATCGGTCGAGGAAGGTATAATAAGTAATTAGTAGTGTACACCTCTCTACATTCCTGAGCCGCCTACAGCGGTGTTGCCCCTGGCTGTCTCTTGTGACGGCATTTACGGGGGCCCATCTAGTCGGCGGCGAGTCACCGCCTGCCTCGATAGCAAAGATAAATCATTGTTGTCGCAGGTATCTGGATCTCTTTTCTATAGTTCCATCTCTGATACATCCAACCTTCATCACCATAGCCCATTAGTCTTTTCCATTCCTTCTCAATAGTCTCTATATGCCTGCTGGGACCGGTTTACGGATATTATTTATGTGCCCGTGAATGGGTTGCAGCAGGTAACACAGAAAATTTCTCCAGAGGGACTCTACGTGTTGAAACAAAATATATTATACCGTATACTTGACCCTATCAGTGGTAAATCGTGTCCAGCCAGATTGATGAAGCGTAAGTGAATCCGGGGTTAATTGGTCCTTAGTCCAGTGACCCCGGGATCATCGCTTATTAATGGGCAGAGGTGTTCACGAATGAGTGGGTTTGAAGACCAGTGTAACTTGACCCGTGTTTACCCCCTTACATATAATCAATCGAGGAGTGCAACTCCGTTAAAGGAAACGCTCACTCAAAAGCTCTTATCCAGGGGTTCAACAACAAAAGCACTAGCTACTTGGGCTCAAAAGACAAAAAGTTTGTGCAGTAGTCAGAACTCTAACTGGACACTGCAAGTTGAACAAACATATGTTTCTAATGGGTAAGAAACAAGAACCGACATGCAGGTTCTGCCAGGAATCAGAGGAAACTGCTATGCACATCCTCTGCTCCTGCGGACCACTAATGTACAAAAGAAGTATTCACCTAGGTAGGCAGGTACTTCAACCTCACGAGGTACAGAATATTACAGCCCAAAGAATCTGGAACTTCCTAGACTCAACGGGTATTAGTAATGAACTATACAACAGGGCTGCCACAATAGATCGCAACCGGTCGATGCGGCAAATTTTGTAGCCCCTATCTAACTACAATAATACGAGTAATACCCCCTTATACATAAACGCCTAAGTTAGTAAGCCGATATAATATTTCTCTCCATCTACATATATATGGAAAAAAGGACGCAAGGTGCCCATGAGGAAAGGGAAATTTCTTAACAGCATATTCCTGAGCGCAAAAAGAAGCAAGAAATTAAATATTAAGTAAGGCGTAATTTACAAAAAAAAATGTTTACAAAATACAAGTAAACTTTTTAGTATAAGATATTAACGAGGAGTTTTTTCCTATGAATAGCACGATTAATATGACGATTACACCTAATGGAAGATTTAAGTTTCGGATCATTGCTGGGAGCGTTTGGACTGTAATTAGATTTTATTTCTAATAGCCTGTTATTGTGTGTGCCACTGCTCCCCTTTCGTTTTCCATTCCATCATGTTGTTTGCAAGTTCTCACCATTCTCCGCAGAATGCGTCCAAGTCGCCCCGCCATCTTCTTTTCGGTCTGCCTCCGTTGGCCATCGATGCATATGGGAGACATGTCCGGCCTAGTCCCATTTCAGTAATTTAATGTGTTTATGATTTATCATTATCATGTAATTCGACGATAAGATCAGTTGTCACTGTCAGACTTTCTACTGGTCACTTTGAGGCGAATCGAAAACATGTACATTGAATAACACAGACACTTCATACAAGCACATGAAATAATTTACTCACAGACGCATGATAAGGTCGTTTATGTTAACTAAAGCAATAAAATACTGGCTTCAGATAACATCACACACAATGTCAGCCTATCTCAGTCCACTGTTGGACTTAAACGAGCTTTTTCACTTTTAGGGACACCCAATTAGCGTTAAAAAAAACTTTAATTTCAGTCAGGTTTGTAAAAAGCACTGAATTTCAATAAAAACAGCGTTGGTGTTAAATTTATAGATATTAATGATATTATAGTATAAAAACACCGATCAAGTTTAATTTCCTAAAGATATTGCACTTAATAATTAAATCGTAACAATTAATCTTTACAAGCCTGACTTCCATTAAGTTTTTAAATAATGTGCTAATGTGTCCCTAATGCCCGCGTTCCACTAAGAGCGGACTCATTAATGGCTCCGTTTCACGTTCATTGCTCGCTAAGGTCTAGTATTCAGTTCCCCGTCAGTGTGACAGGGATGGAAACTCGATTTTTTTTTGTTTTCTGTGCGCGGTGGGCCCTCTAACTTTAGCTGTCATTGTTGAGTTTATTGTCTGTGGTTGGCGGACGCGTTAAGACGCGTTCACAAGTATATTACATTAAGAGGGTTGCCATATATAATTTATGTTACCAACCGTGACCTCACAAATGGCTCCAATGGAAGACCAGCGCTGGACTGTTTACAGGCCAGCAATATGCTGAATTGGAGACCATTTTGTGGCACTATTTTTTTATAATTCTTTTTTTTATATTCGTGTTCATTTTGTTAATGTGTGTATTTGTGTCACAAATAAATGTTTTTTCTTTCCTTCTTTCTTTCTTTCTTTCAGTTGACGGCTGCGAGTCACAGCAGCAGTGAAAGTTAAACGGACCCATTAAATACTCCGCTCCGCAGTGGTAAGCGGGCATAATAACAGTTAAAACGTCAGCTAAGCGAACTAGACTACATATTCATATAAAGATGCATTCAGACCAAACGAGCATTCGCTATTCTATCCCCCACTTTACGAAATCAACGAATCACGTATTGTGTAACGATCCAATTTCGTAGAGTAGGGGGTTAGAATAGCGAATGCTCGTTTGGTCGGAATGTACCTTAACAACAAGATTACAGATGACAAATCTATTACAAATTATCCAATTAAATTCTCTGAAGTTGGTTAAGCCTCGACCTTTGTTGGCAGAAGCGTAGATAATGTAGCCAACGGAGCATTATCTACTCGATTATCGGATTATGTTTCTAGTGGCGGGGGTAGTTGGTATAAGGATTACTATACACAAACGAGGGAATGAAAAATGTGTTACGCAATTTGTATTTATTTTTATTATTAGCAGGGTTCGGATACTTATATCTCGTAGCACGGTAGGACGTTAGAGGACCACGGAGTCGATTTTAACATAAAAGTCAACTCCTACTCATACTCACATACTCCTTCCAGAAGTTGATTATAAACTAAATAAATCTAATTTGGAATTGAATTCAACTATATTTACTGTTTGTACTTTAGTTACATACAAACTATCCTTACCTGTTTTTCTCAATTGCATAAATGTTTTTGGGGGCATTTTGAGCTCGTATTAAATGTGTTTAATATAGTAAAATGTGTTTAAAATAACATGTAGTACTCGTAAAGAGTTTCTTGTTGTTGTTAGCCGTGTGGTGACGGTAGTAAGAATACATTTGTCACCACCACAACTCCTCCTGCGGGTGTCGTAAGAGTCGACTAAGGGATTGAAGTGTCACTGACCATTATTTGATAAAAGATTGATGATGGGCAGCAGCGTCATCATAGTGGACACATTACTGCGATCGCCAATCCGCTTGCCCAGCGTGGTGATTATGGGCATTTACCTCCTAATGCGTTTATACACTTTATACACATAGTTAATAGGAGAGGCCTACGTCTAGCAGTGGACTATCATAGGCCGATGATGTATGTATGATGATGTAAAGAGTTTCTTACAATTTGATTTGTAGCGTCACTGTGACATGGATCAAGAGTGGCCTAGGGGTAAATTTGGTTGACTGTACATTAAAGTATGATTCCCTGAACTCCCTAGGGAACATTCCCAGCACATCCCTATACCTATCTAATGTTATCCTATCCTTACTAATTAGTTCCTCTATCCAACCAAAACAGAACCACATAAAATCACAGCAAAACACACCATATCCCCATCAAGATAAAGATCTGATAAACCGTAAACAAAACTTTGGTATAAAGCGGTTAAGAACTATGTTACTTTAGAAGCTAGTTAAACGATATTCAACTTTATACATGTAAAAATAAAGTATATGGGTATGGTAAAATAAGTTTGTAATGTAGAGTTTCGTATGCATGAGATTCGGTGCTCGTTTTCGATATTTTTCGGGAATTACACCCCGACTGGACAATTCAGATTTGAAAAATATGATATCGATTTGGTATGGATATGCGTAAATACTATAAGCATAATATATAAACACTAAGGACAAAACAGCATTTTCCTAACCAGTGAGGAAAAAGTAAATTTCTCTTTTTAAGGCACTTATGAAAAAAGTCGTTCGATACACGTGTACAAACTTCTTTTTAACTCGGGTAAATTGTCGCCCTCGTTTCACTCAGGCTCCAACTTTCACACTCGTCGAAAAAAAATTTTTTTGCCCTTGCATCCAAATGTATTATTTTATTACAGATGGAGCCTTTTTTACGCGCTAGTGCGAGAAGTGGGTCATTTTACGTCAGGTCCAAAACTTCGGAGGGCCATCTGCACTAAAAAACGTCGTACGAGACACGTGCAAGAAGGAAATTCGTAACTCGTGTCGATTCAAAATATCGCCATTCGTTTCGAATTTCATATTTTCGCACTTGTGTCGTAATGTACTATTACAGTGCTCGGCCGCCAAGAAGTCAATCCTGACACTGTCAGTGCAATACATTATCTGTCAATGTCACTTTTTGACGGATCTCTATTGGTTGCCATAAAGTTTGAAGTTCGATTTTTGAAGCGAATAACGTTGTAGGTCCGAATTGTTTTTAGTCATATTGTCATAAGTCATAAAAATTAATATTATAAATCGGTGGTCAGTTTTGTGTAGGTCATAATTATTGTTAGTCATAAAAGTCGATGCCCATAACTTTTAAAATCCATACAGCATCATTTCCAGAATGTTAAAAGCAATAACCTTCCTTATTATAACTGTTACAACGTCTATATTCGCAAGTTGTAATTATTTGTTGTCGCGTGATTATGTCAATGCCAATTTAATGATGGTCAATGTAACCACCTAATAAATTTAGTAAGTAAACTTGGTAATAAACTTAGTAAGTAAATAGTAAGAGTATTATTTTAAAAGTCGGTCCTGGCTCCTGGCGCTTCGCCGGCCGCTGCCGCGGCACGCTCGCTTCTCTCGCTCGGCTCGCGCGCTGTAAGGTCACAGTTCAACCTAACACTCCTCCTCGACTCGCTCGTCGTCGTACCTACACTGACCTGCCTTAGAGTCGAGTAGGTAAGGAAGTTTCCTAAGTTGCATCATAGTCCATAAATTTCTTAATTTAAATTAAATATTAAAAATTTTGGATGAAATTCGGTTAGTTATTAAAACAATATGAGTAAGAACCATTAGTAGGTTCAAATGTATGACTTAATATATTTCTAAAAAATTATAGATAGACCTTTGAATGTTATAGTCAGCAATTTTATACCTTTTGTAATTAGAGTATGTAATGTTATAGGTTAGTGGGTAAGGCCGCGGATTTTGACGAATGTGACACAGACATAACATAAAAAAAATACGTTACGTTACCATAAAACGCAACGAAAGTTACTATAAAGCTCAGCTCATACTGGTATGAACTCTGATTAAATAAAGGTCGTAAAAAAAACATATTTTTATCGCTAAATACTTGTTTTAATCAAATATTAATGTAATTTCTCATACTTAGTAATTACTTAAATTAACAGTATTTACAAATGTTTTAATGCCATAATCTTTGGAACTAAATAAACTAAAATAAATCACATTCACCATAAATGCTTAAATGGAAAATGAACTGTTATCAATTAACACTAATAAACGCGTTAATAATTAAACTGTATTTCATTAGCCCTAGGGGGGAAAATTACCCACTGGAAAAAGCTGATAACTTCTAAAAACGCAAATCAAAATACCTAAATAACAAAATAATTTGATTTGTTTCGCAAACACTTGTTACAGTATGCTGTTATTCAAAATATAATAAAACTCATTTAAATTAGTAAATTTCTGTGTCCGCTTCCCTTTACCACATATTTTCGTTACGTAACATAAAAAATACGTTACGTTTTGTAAAAATGTAACGTATTCGTAACATAAGTGTAACGTATATTTGAAAAAGGTTGAATATCTTGGTAAATAATTGCAATCTGAACATAATAGTTCATGCTACTGACGTTTAAAACTAAACCCTGTCGTATGAAAAAACAGCCGTTTAATAATAATCACTACTTACCGTGAAAATCACACTACCACTTTAGACGTTTTTTGCTAATATTTTCACCGCGTGCACTGTGACAACCATTTATTAACGAATTAATGGGAGTGAGTGTGCTTATGGGTGTCGCCCTACTAGAATAAGAGTTGCTAGTGTCGATAAACAAATTTCTACCAACATTGGCTTAAATATGACCTTAAATAAGCGTTACGAAAGTATCGTAACGTAAGTTTGGAAATGGTGACCCAAAAAGTAAAGGGAAAGAAAACAGTAAAATTGTTCACATATCATAAGTCCTTGATGAACGATGCAATCGTTTATCATTATAATTTGGTTTAAAAACAAACATTTAATGCTGACAAGTCTAATAATATAGAAAAAAAAAGTTTTAAGTACTCGTAGTCGAGAAAATTACTCGACTTTCGTTACGTTTTTGGCAGAAATATTTATTTATTAATTTTAAATAAAGAGCTAAATTAGCTATTTCATTTGATTACATGTAACTGAGCATAGGGGAATATTTTAAAATTGATCAGAGTTCTCTAGATGTTATCAGTTTTTTTTTATGAGCAAGACAAATTTTAAGCTCCGATTTCGTCAAAATCCGCGGCCTTACCCTAGTAATGTTAGATCTATTAATCGTTATACTTAACAAAAATTATGACCATTGATGCTTATATCAGTAAATTATATGGATATCAATTTCTGACTAACGAAATTCGGATTAACAAATATATGGGAAAGAAAGGGATCCCCTTTTTGACACATAATGTAATGAAATGACATGTCAGGATTTACTTCATAGCAGCCGAGCAATGTAAGCCCGATTTTTTTATAGCATTGGATCGTTACGAAAATTCGTGGTTCCATTTAAATAAGTTCTTGCGATAAGAAAATTTATTTGGGTCTAACACCTTTAATTTTAACAAATTGATGTTTTCTAATCATGAATTGATTACAGCGCCTTCTATAGCAAATTCAACGCAATGGAGAGTTGTCGAATTTGCGGACGATTGCGGTAGACACACGCCTTTGAGTGGCTTATGGTTGTAGTACCTTCGAAACATTAAGTACAGATGTCGCAAGTGATTAGCTTCACAATACAATTGACTAAATTCGCTGTGATTCACGGAAGGTCGTCTGGTGTAATTGGAAGCACGTTGGACCGGCAATCAAAAGGATGCGGGTTCGAATCCCGTGACAACCAGAGTCTTTCGCAGTTGATTTTTTCTATGGTAAGCACATCAGTTACGACATTATGTGATTACCTTTAATTTCCACATTACCAAATAGCCGCTTGGTTCTCAAATAGCATCTTACGATAGTTAAATACTTATTAAGTATCGAATCAGCATTATATTTTGAAATTGTAGTACGCCTGATGGTTTAAATTCTGCAGCAGAGGCATGTTTACTGGGAGCTGATAAAAATATCTTTAGATTCGAATTTAAATTCAAATTCGGATTCAGCGGCTTTTGAACACGGCTTTATATTTTGTAAGTAGGTCCCTGGTTAAGCATCTAGGTCATAGAATTGATAAGAGCAACAACAATCCAAATAATATACGGAAAATATTTTCTCAAGGGCTATGAGTTTGCGATAGAGACCCTGGAACCCTGGTCACCTGACATGAAGACCTTCATAAGGGCCATGTCGGCACGGCTGGTCAACACAACTGGGGACCAAAGGGCTGGCGCGTACCTCTCTCAACGCATCGCTCTTGCAGTGCAGAGAGGTAACGCCGCCAGCATTATGGGCTCCATGCCGCAAGCGGACCTGGGTGCTTAGCCAAGTTGCCAATCGCGAGCGCTTAAACGTCAATCGTAAGCGAAAGGCAGCTAACTGTCTTTGTCGTCCTAATAAGCAAGAGTGACAGAGAGGGAAAACTACGATACGCTACCAAGCGCTAGCGATTGGCAACTTGGCTAAGCATCCTGCTGTTCTTTTGTATGTTGCTTGTTCTTTTTATAATAAGATTTTTATTTTTTGTAGGTAGGTTTAGTTTTAATTTTATATTTTTTGTTTATTTTGTTCTTTTCTTTTATAATTCTTTGTTTATTTGTATGGAATATAGTTAGTAAATATAAGGAAACTACGAATTTGAATCGGAGATCTAAAATGTTAACGAATAGTGTCAAAAGTGACGTAACACGCATTTGATCAAATGAATAAGCGTTTCATTACCAGACATTGAGGGAATATCCTGGACAGCAAATTCGATCCATAGGATGCTTCGTTCGACCGATCGATTCGCAAGTGTTTCGCGGTAGCGTTTAGATCAGACGAGCATTCACTCATTCTATCCCCCACTCTATGAAACACAACACAAAACGTGGTTCGTCGAAATTCGTTGACTTCGTAGAGTGGGGGATAGAATGAGCGAATGCTAAATGCACGTTTAGCTGTCAAAAGTTTCGAATTTACTAATTTAGATTTTCGCGGTACGGCCATTGTGGCCTAATAATATTATGTGGAACACAGAACATCAAAGCCGTCATCATCTCCGTTTCAGTCATCATCGCCGTTTCAGTCATAAGACGTCCACTGCTGAACGTAGGCCTCCCCTTCGGACCTCTACATACATCGGTTGGAAGCGACCTTCATCCAACGCCACCTGGCAACCTTCATAAGATCGTCTGTCCATCTTGTGGGTGGACGTCCTACACTGCGTTTGCCTAGCCGTGGTCTCCACTCGAGCACTTTTCGACCATCCGCCATTTGGTCTGCGTACATCAGAGTGTGTTACGGGTATGTATTCTGATTTCAAAGATCCATTTTATGGAAACTATTCAATTTATATTTTCTTCGGTTACCGCGAAATCTGTAGACCACGAACCCTGTAAAGTGTTCGAGGGTGAATATTTGAGCGTTTCTGAAACCCACAAAAAAAAGGCGGTTGAACTTCAACCAATTTTTGCCGAAGTTACTATTCGTTACAATGTGCTACTTTGTCATTTGAAGGGGGCACTGTACCTTATACAAATGACGAAATATAACATTGAAACGGCAAAAATGATGCCACCAAAATTAGGCGGTTGAAACACTCAGATATTCACCCTCGAATCGTCGGGGTGTATAGGTTAAATTGAATTAAAATACGCGATATAATCTGTATTTTCTACCCGTTTTTAACCCGGATAATATTAAATATGACTCGCCACGAAACTCAACTAAAGCCAGGTCAGTTTTCTTTATTTTATAGCCACAGACTCCACTGGTCTGTCCCATTACGTCGCTATATCACTGGCGAGGTGCCAAACTGCTGCCGAAAGCATGTCACGAGATCTATGGCACTTTGAGTGCCATAAGAGCTTTAATATACCGCCTTTGTACCTGAATTGGGATTTTAGAGATGAAGTAAAAATATTCGCAGCATTTACAGCTATACTATTCTCTTATTTACACATTCGACGCTGCCTTCGTCAACGAGCTCGACAGTCTTGTCTAAAATCCTAGCTGTTTTATTTGACATTAGGAATCGAGGCTGTGAGCTAGGTTGTGGGCGAGTTCGTCGCTGTTTTTCGTTAGAGAATACGAAGTTCGTACATGAAACGTCAAACTCTCGACGCAGTGTAGTTCCAGCTCACGCCGCATTCGTCGCCGAGCACTAGTGTCGTTTAAAGTACATTAGTGAATACCATTTTTAGGCTCAATGCTGCCGCAGCGCTGACACAGCGCTGATAGCAAGGCGGTTTCCTTAGTGAATAACACTGCAGCGCTCAGGCGCTATGACGACTATCCTGACAGCTGTTATTTCAGTACATTGTGTGTCAAAAATAATTAAAGTAAATATTTAAAAATACCCGAGTTCAACCGATTTCTCCAAGATCTCATCATCAGAAACCGACCTGGTGCCAACAAGACCATCTCTGTTTATTTTGAAATCGTTGGCGTATGGTTATTCGTCCATGTGTCATGCAAATTTAAGACTTGCCATGCCAGCCTATGATAGTTAGTCCACTGCAGGACGTAGGCCTCTCCTATTAACTATGCTTTACGCATTAGGAGGTAAATGCCCATAATCGCGACGCTGGGCAAGCGGATTGGCTATAGCAGTAATGTGTCCACTATGATGACGCTGCTGCCCATCATCAATCTTTTGTCAAATAATGGTCAGTGACACTTCAATCCCTTAGTCGACTCTTACGACACCCGCAGGAGGAGTTGGGGTGGTGACAAATGTATTCTTACTGCCGTCACCACACGGCCAAATTTAAGACTTATAATGGTTTTATCGAGAATGCCATTGTCAGAACTGGACCAAATTACAATAGGACTAATCAGTAAGCTTTCAAATAAAAAAAACAATCAAAATTGGTTCACCCAGTCGCCAGTTATCAGGTAAAATTAAAAAAATCATACGGTCGAATGGAGAACCTCCTTCTTTTTTTGAAGTCGGTTGAAAAGTGACGTTATTGACAGATAATGTATTGAGCTGTCAGGATTTACTTAGTGGTCGAGCACTGTAGTTCGATTGAATTTGAAACTAGCTGTTGCCAACGAATTTTGCGTAAACACAGACGATTTTTGCGATAAATACTACCTATCCTACTCGTATATCTTTTCTCTGGTGTCAAACTATTTCCATGCAATTCTAATTATTATTGTAATTTTCTTTTAATTTTCATACAATTTTAATCAAACAATCGAAAAAAAATGGTTGTTACACTGATTCGTGTTGCGCATGTAAATTTTGCCATGATTTCTGTGCCACAAATGTATGTGGAATGGAATTTAAAAAGAGCACTTTGCCGGCCTAGACCTTCAAGATTTGTATTAAATTCCATTAATGACCTCTTGTCCTAGTCACACTTGAAACGTCATACTTCGCAGCCCATTATAAGGAGCATAAGAACAATATTTCATTGCAGGTTTCAGAAAAACTACTTTTTAAACAGTGATTCAGACAACCATACTAAATGACAAATAATTGATCGCCTGGAAGCGAATTGGTTCCTTTTAATTAATGTCACATTTCTACGGAATCTACGTCCATGTCTTCAAATGACTTTGAACCTTAAAATCATGCAATAAAGTTACTAAGCGGCCTACTACAAACCCAAAAATATATTACCGATTTTGACCCTTACGTCTTAGGCATACGTTATAAAACGTTTACATATTTTAAGACGTGTGCTTTTATTAATTAAGTTTATAGGTCAGTAAGGTGTGAAGTACCTAATGAAACCCAGGTTTTATGGTCATGCTGTAAGACCTAATTTTAGAGGGAGCAGCAAATTTAATACTGCAGTTAGGGAGTCATTGGAAGGCAAAATTGAGTTTCCTGATGAGTCTTCCATTTATGAAGTTTGAAATATTTATAATTATATTATCATTATCTATACAGCGTATTTTTGACATGGACAGAAACGGTTGGGTAATTAAACAATAAGTGGACTTATTTTCGCGAGTTGAAAATTTCAGTTTTAAGTTATCGATACAATTCGGTTCAATTATATCGGTTCAATTGTCGTAAAGGACATTTTGGCGAAAATTAGTTATATATACCGTTTTGTTCAGAATTTCAAGCGCTATCGATCTGTATAGTTAAAGTTCCAATATTATCTTTAAAAAATTGCCTTTACGACCAAATTTTCTACTATGGATTTTCATAAATAGCTTAGCGAATGGGGCGTAAATATCAAGTCATTTATCATAATTAATTATCTGTGTCATACAGGAAATGGACAAATAAAAATATTGTCGTAAGTGACCTACTTAATACGTTATGTGTTGTCCTTTACGCTCTTAATTTTTTACGATTACTTTCTGTAGTACTATGGTCAACTTGG
The DNA here is from genome assembly GCA_025490895.1 of Thaumatotibia leucotreta. Taxonomy (NCBI): domain Eukaryota; kingdom Metazoa; phylum Arthropoda; class Insecta; order Lepidoptera; family Tortricidae; genus Thaumatotibia; species Thaumatotibia leucotreta. Next base: position 21,011 of record JALPQI010023509.1, read on the forward strand.
GCTTAAAGAACAAGTTTTTGTTCGTCGTCCTTTACTACCGGCACGAAAAATTAATTCTTATATTTGTATGATTCTACTCGTAAATAAATTAGTATAAGGACCTCGGAAAAGAGTACAATATTGTACCATTTGGCGCAGACACTTTAGGTTCATGGGGCCCCAGCGTAGATAAATTGTTTGCTGAAATCGCGTAACGTCTGGTTGACGTAACTAAAGACCGAAGAGCCGGGGATTTTCTCACACAAGGCATCAGCATGGCGATATAGCGAGGAAATGTCAGCATCCTCGGTACAATGCCACAGGAGCCAGTCTTAAATATAGGTTAGGTTCGTTAGGTTTAATTTATGTTTATAAATTGTACAGATACGTAAAAAAAGTGTGTTTTTCGTTCTAAATCAAATTTTATATTATTTAGTAGGAGGAAGATCAATCATTACTTTTAAATTAATTCGTAACTCTTAATGTTACTCAAAACATAGTTCGAATTCGAAGTAATAAAGTATATTTATTATTGGAAGTGTCACTGACCATTCTTTAATAGAAGATTGATGATGGGCAGCAGTGTCATCAATGTCATAATGCACTTGCACACATTACTGCGATCGCCAAACCGTTTGACCAGCGTGGCGATTATGGGCATTTACCTCCTAATGCGTACGCATAGTTAATAGGAGAGGCCTACCTAACAATGGACTAACATAGGCTGATGATGATGATGATGATTATTGTACTTGTTCACATTGACATTTACTTCAAAACGAAAATATATTGCTGGCTGGCTATTGTTACAATCAAAATGCCCAATACAAGCATAATAATGTGTTTTCAGATGTGTAAACTAAAGTATAGCGCTATTTTGTGGGGTATTGGGTTACAATTTACCACTAATGTGTAATAATTTAGGAAATTTGATATTGCAGTGACATTCAGGTAGCATTTGTACGCATTTAATCAAGGATTACATTTGAAATTACACCACAAAATTGAGGTATGAACGCGTGGTCAAATTACATGGGAATCCAAATTAACAGAAATATTTTTGACTAGCGAGCCGCCGGGCTTCGCACAGATACAATACTGATACCTACTAAATGCTTTATCTTCAATTCGTCTATTTATTAAAAAACCGCGTCCAAAGTTGCGTAGGTTTAATTTAAAGATACTAGCATTAGTACATAGGGCAGACTTTAGATTTATACAATTTAGGATAAATTGCTAGTAACTGGCCACAGTCCAGTAACTGGCCACCAT
>JALPQI010023510.1:0-13399 GCA_025490895.1 Thaumatotibia leucotreta
TATACGAGACATGTGTCGAAAGCTGTACAATTAGGCAGACAGAACAATCCTGAAACTGCCAATCACTATTGATTGAATAAATTCAGACGGTGTTTCATCCCAGAAGTGTGCGATGTAAATTTATAGCTTAGGTATGTATCTAAACGAGAAAACAAGCAAAATTTAGAAATAATGCAGTAATGTTAATAAACTTTGACACATAATTACGATATACATTTTCTTTCGTATCATTTCTGATATTTCCAGTACCTACAATATAGAATAATTTTTCATGACGGATGGGACATCAATTTCCACTATGGATTTCTTTAAATATAATGAACTTCAAATACTTACGCTCTGTAGTTCTGTTATTTTACCATTTATCATAAAAGAAGCTACAAGGTTAAAATTAGCTTATTTGAATCCTAGCCGATCTGTGTCACCCAAGCCACCAATTCATCATACGATTATATTAATTGCTGAACTCATTTAAAGATACGCCTCATGTTATGCATATCCCCAACAATCTGTGCAAATAAATTTCAATTTAGCGCACAAACAGACGGCGGATTTGTTTAGAGGATCCTATTCCAGTCACGTACGAGTATGGCGATGCGGGCTTAATGCCGGGATTTGGGCCTAATCCACCGAATGGAGAAATACTCCACATTTTAAATCAATGCTACACTTGATGGTGGTCGGATTAGCGTCAAGTTCCTGTGACGTAAGTCGATGACGTCTGAATGCGTGGCTGAGTTACTATCCAGCATTTATCGTCCATTTAGGCCTAATCCACGGAACGAAATAATACACATTATTAAATCAATATTGGAACACGGATTAGCACAAAGTTTTTGCGGAGTAAGTTGTTCACGCGTACAATATCTACGTAGCTGTTCATGCTTAGGTACACGCTTTATTTTATGCAACACATACTGGTAGGTACATAGACTTGAATATATTTAATTGGCGCTATATTAACATAATATGCAAATTTATGTAACATAGGTACGTGCTAAACAATTAGCTAACCATTCTTAAAATTCATACAATGAGCCGATTACTTAGGAAGCTATCGAAATTACTCTTCTGTCGGTCATCATTAAAATTAACCGTCGTAAACACAGGAAGGCCACGATACGCCAATCACGCATGGCCGTACTTTTGTTCAGACAATACAGAATTAAAGCCATAAATTGGTTCCAGATTAATATGTATGACATTAATTTACATATTGTATTGCTACTGAATCACATAAATTACTTTAGGATTTAGTAAAATAAAGTCATATATTAATATTATGCAAAAGTTACCAGCCTGCTGCATCTCATTTATTTGTAATGTGATGTGACTAGTGACTTTCAACAAAGAACGAATATTGATTCCGACTTCCAGTGACGCTGCCGGCGAGATTAGACGTTCCGATTTTCTTTCAATAATAGATATTTACATACGCCGTGCAGCTATTCCTGCTTCAACAATAGATTTATACTTGCAGGTTCGTATTGTGCGGGATGTCGAGTAAATCAGAAGGTTTTGTCCGACTATTGTCTGGCAACAAACGGACAAAAGCTATTTCATTTCTGAATTGAACCAGTCAATTTACTGATTCCAAATACGATTGAGGGAAAGTCGTAAATACCTAAACCCTAAACATCAATTCTTTCATTGAACTTTAATGATTTAAGGTATTGCAATGTTGACCGCGTTACAAGGGATAAAAATAAACTTATTTTACACTATTACATATTAGTTGATATTACCTTTATTGAAATTACATATATAAGTAAATATGTTTAATTTTAACGTTTACGATATACCGAAATCGATCTGTCTTTATTGAACTAAATAAATGAAATCAGTTGATTTGTCGTATTTTTGATCTGCGTGATTGTCTCATTTCCGGCTATCGCACAAGTTACATTTCTGTCTTCATACAATTAGCAGGGTCAGGTCATGCTCGCAAACTACCCTAGATTTACTTTTCCTTGCACTTTATAAACATATTAGCGCATCAAACGGGATTATAAATATTGCATTAGGGAATTTAATCGGACTGTAACTTATAACTTGATACTTAGTAAAATATTTTCACTTACCACTTCTAATTCATCTTCTAGCTCATCTGTTTCAGAATCTTTAATACTATTCGTCTCTTCTTGGATATTTGTCAAGTAAATACTGGGTCTTATGGACACCCGATTTCTAAACTTCGTCTGTCTCTTCTGAGACTCGATAACCTCTACCGAATTTTCATTGTTAGCAAATTGGTCATAAAAATTGTTAGCGTTCTCCTGTTCCTCAAACTGTGCCACTTTGTCTTGAAATGATTTTCGCTTCGCCTCGGAAGAGAGTCGTCGTTCAGTCACTCGTCTGAACTCATCGGAATGACGCCCAGTTTCAAAAGCGAGCACAGCTGGAGAACGATATTCATATTCTAAATCGAATCCCCTGTCTTCAAATAAGCTTTTAAATTTGGCCCAACATCCCAAGTTCTTTTCTTGTTCTTCTTCTCCATTTTCGAAGTCTGCTTCAATGTGGTTACTACGAGTATTATTTAATTTATTTGCCATAGTGAGGTAAATTTACTGCTTCCTGATGAGGTAAATGAGGATTATCCAAAGGAAGTATTATATTAATCTGGTTATTATCCGATAATACCGTGATTTTTTAATGACGGAGTGTAGCACGATTTCGATAGCGGAAACCATATATCTACTGGAACATTGAATCAATGCCAATGACTCAAATGAAGGTAATCGTCATAGCTAACGCTATTTGATTACTATATGATAAATTAAGCTCGTGACGGTCAGCATTAGTTCTACTATTTTAATCACTATTCTTCAAAACTTTATTCACTTCATTTAGTTCGATTACAAAAACATGTCCTAGCACTGATCACATTATGTATACATTTTAATGTTTTTAGTTTCATGCACTGATTTATGAATGTATTTATCAATTGAATCACTCGCAAACGTTTGCGCAACCACGAACGCCAAGAAAGACTAGTACAACAATTCATAATAATGATTGTCTTAATGTTCGATAGTCGTGATAAGAATATATCACCCACATTATCAATCAGAGACCTACTGATTAAAATATTTAATCATTGATTTTCATCAGCATGCCGAAGTATTTTGAATCAGTTATCACAATCGCCGCTGTTAACCTAGATAATAGACAAGAGACCTTCTATGCGTAGGTACCTTTATATAACTACTGACAAATGAAAATAATTTTTATTTTATTATAACTTGATTAAATTTTGTTTCATCGAACATAGGTATTTCAAAAGTTAATTAGTATAGACAGTTGCATTGCTATTTGATTTATACCAACCTGAGCAAGAGCAACATTATTTTCCTATGCCAGATCTTTGCCAAAGTCGCCAAATACTTATTAACATCCACTTTCGTATCCAAAAACATGTTGTCTGTTTATTTTCATCACACTTGCTGTCTAAGCGCGCCATTGCTTGCGCGTGTAGCGGGAGTAATAGAAAAGTGATATACTCTAGTGAGTAACAGAAATGTCAGTACGTCATTTAATAATATTATGTCTTAAAACTTATTTTTTGGTTGGCAAGTGTGATGAAAAACATTGTATGCATCACGGTTGGTAAGCGGAATACTAACTCGAATCATAAAAGCCCTCCGCCTAACGGCGTCGGCCTTCTAACACTCTCGTTAGTAATTCCGTACTTACCTCCCTTGATGCACAATGTACTATTTTCACTTTTTCAGCTTAACGTTGGCCTCAAATTGTAACCACTTTAATAAATAGTTGTTTCCCCATTCGTGAGTAAACTCGTTTTTCATGTAAATTGCATCCCAGGCTTACCGAGTACAAGTTCCGGCAAAACATCCGGACGCGTCGTACTACAGTATTGCTGAACTAATCCGCTTGAAGGTTACACTAGTGCTACTGTATCTATCACACAATCGTTTTGATACGCTCGTTTGAAAACTGTATGTAGCTGCTAATGAAAAATATTTAGAAAATGTTCTAAAATAATTTGTCTATTGTCTTTCAAAATACAAAACTGGTGTTTAAGAGTTTTAGTGTGTGTAAAATGGAATAAATTTCTTTGTCAATTATCAATTCCGATGAAAACAGTTTTATGATCTAAGGTAAGGTGGGAAAAGATGAAACGGTTTTTTTAATGGAGTAAGACAATTAAAAAGCTACCTGCAGACGCTGTTCCAGAAGGGCGACTTTTTACCTCATATAAAACCGTTTCACCTTACCCCACCTTACCTTATTTTTAACATTCCTTTTTGACACCTGCCGCTAGCTGATGCCGAGAGTAGACAAAAACTTAGTTAGACCTAATGGATCTTCATTTCAAAACCGAGGAAATACCTAACAACAAAAAGTAGGTACCTAAGGCTTGTGGCAAAATGAGGAGACTTCTAATTCAGTCTATCATCATAATTATTGAGCCCTAGGGATTGCCCTAATCTACAAACGTGATTCAGTTTAGAACCTAATCTGATAATTGCGGTCTGTCATTTGAATAGAATAACTTTAAAATTCAAGCAATCAACATACAATCCGACACTGAATTGCATTAAGAGATTACTATACCGTAGCGGCCGTGGCAGGTACCAGCGGGACTACTACTTTTTTCTGCTATAGGTGGCAAACGAACAGACGAATCACCTGATGGAAAGCAATTAACGTCGCCCATGGACACAGGCAACACCAGAGGCATCGTAAATGCATTGCCGGCCTTTAAGGTGAGAGTACGCTCATTTCTTGAAGGTTTGAAGGTCGTATCGGTCCGGAAACACCGCTTGCTACAGTTTGTTCCAAAGTTTAGTTGTGCGAGGCAGGAAGTTACGAGAAAAGCGCACAGTTGAGGACTGCCAACCATCTAAATAGTGAGAATGGAAATATTGTCGCGTAGGGCGGTGGCGGAAAGAAGCGGCAGATATTAATCCGAACAAATCCTCGGAGATAGAAAACGCAGAGCGAGGTCACATCTCTACGCAGCGCCAGGGGATCAAGCCGATCAGAAATACGTAGGCAGTTGACAATTCGAGCTGATCTCTGTTGGATGCGGTCTAGAGGGAGAAGCTGGTACTTTGGTGCCCCTGCCTAAAGATGAGAGCAGTATTCCATATGCGGGCGAACCTGCGCCTTATAAAGCAGTAGCTTCTTCGAGGCTAATTTGGCCTTACCCTCTAGGTGGACGCGGAACTGGACATCACTCGAGATGTCAACGCCAAGGATTCCGATACTGGCTGCAGTGGCTGATAGGGGAGTGCTCTCAAAACGGGGTCACGCGACAAACGGAAGCTTACTAATGCGATTAATTTCAAGACTTATTCTGAATCGAGTTTAAGAGATCATGGTAGCATCCCTGAGTGCGTATTTATTTTGGATTTATATCTTTTACAAACTAGAGGTGGATGGAAATATTTTCCAGTAAATTTTACATCATAATAAAATACGTGTGGTGACGGCAGTAAGACTACATTTGTCACCACCCCAACTCCTCCTGCGGGTGTCGTAAGAGTCGACTAAGGGATTGAAGTGTCACTGACCGTTATTTGATAAAATATTGATGATGGGCAGCAACGTCATCATAGTAGACACATTACTGCGATCGCCAATCCGTTTGCCCAGCGTGGCGATTATGGGCAGTTACCTCCTAATGCATCTATACGCATAGATAATAGGAGAGGCCTACGTCCAGCAGTGAACTATCACAGGCTGATGATGTGATGTGATGATACAAAATGTATGAAAAGGGTCGTGGTGACTTAAGGTGATTAGAGGTAAAAGGTGATTAGAGCCAACCTCAGGCTAACTTTGAGAGAATGCTCCTAAATAATAGTGAGAAGAAGACGCGTACTTACGGTGACGTCGAGTAGGGGCTCGTCCTCGGGCGTGAGCGCCAGCGAGGAGCGCCGGCCTGCGCGCGCGCCGGGTGACCCGCTCGAGCTGCCTGCCAACAACATTAAACATTACTATTATGACTTGCGAATATTAACCAACCAAATCAAATAAAAAAAAAAAAAAATAGCAACATTAACCGATTTCTCCAAGATTTCATCGTTACGGTATGTTTTGAATTCGGTTAAAAATAGTACATTTCGATGCAAGTGCAAAAAAAAAAATTTTTCGACGAGGGTGAAAGTTGGAGCCCAAGTGAAACGAGGGCGACAATCACCCGAGTTAAAAATAAGTTTTCTTAAGAGAAATTTACTCAAGCGAAGCGTGCGCAAAGTTTACTTTTCAGCACTAGTTAGGAAATAGTTCATTACGACACGAGTGCGAAAAATATGAAATTCGAAACGAGTGGCGATGTTTTAAAACACGACCGATAGGGAGTGTTTTAAATCGACACGAGTTACGAATTTCGTTTTTGCACGTGTCTCGTACAGTCGAAGACAAAATAAGGGGTATACAAAAACGTTCAAAAATATGTCCCAGTGCACTCTAATTCTGTATAATAAGCGCGTCGTAACATATTTATGAACGGATTCTTTCGATACTTATTTTTGCACTTGACTGTACGACGTTTTTTAGTACAGTTGGCCCTCCGTTGTTTTGGACCTGACGTAAAATGACCCACTTCTCGCATTAGAGCCTAAAAAGTACACCATCTGTACTAAAAAAGAATTATCGAAATCGGTTGGCGTGATATTGAGTTCTTCGTTAATTTTTCGTGCACATGCTTTAATTAATGCAATCGCGTGACAGTGTCACGGTCCTTCGGAGAAACAATATAATGTTGCAACAGGTATTTGCTAATAGTATTTAACAATTTTCTTTTAATATTTTCTTCGGTTACCGCGAGGATTACACAAGAACGCGAGTCTATCCGTTGTCATAGTTTTATTTAAATTTTCTTTTAATTTACTTCTCCTTTTCCATGTTTCATGTTTTTTTAATGATATGAGAAACCTTTCACCCCATGACAATTTTCTACAAATACGTCGTTTGTAACTAGGGCGTCCAAAATTGGTTTTTATTTGTATGATATTACGATGAATAACCGGTTATTAATAGGGCATGCAATCCCGGGATCCAAATGTGAGCAATCACGGGATTTTACAATATCAACTTCCGTGATTGCAAAAATGAATTTATTTCAAACTAAGTTTATTATTGATTGTATTGATTATACACACCTAATGATTGCTATTACTGTTTATTGTGACATATTTATTACATTGTACAACTAGTTAAAATTGTACACCTCTGGGTAAAACATAGCAGAACCTCTGAAATTCTTGTTCATCCACATACTGTAAATACCTATGTTTACAAATAAACGCTTTAATTGATTGATTGATTGATGAATCCCGGAATTTCACACCTTAGTTATTAACCGGTTTTTCCATAATTTCCAAACGGGTTTGCATGCCCTATTTGTAACACTTCCGATAAAATAAGCTACATATATTTTTTTTTATACGCTTTTATTTTTCGAAACCAGTCCTCGCGAATGGTACGGGCGGCTGGCTTCAGAAGGCTAGTAAAAACTATAATAATATAAGCTACCTACATGTAGTTCAGTTTGAAATAAATTGAATATTATCTTTTAATTTCGACGGACAATTTACAGGTAATATATGAAATACTAAAACGGCTAGACGTCATAAGGCCGCAGCCCTAGCCAAGATGTAATTCTGCAATCGTATACGATTCGTATAAGCGATAAGTAATAAATGTACGAGAATGACAGATTTGTACGAAAGGTCCCGTGACCATTTTCATACATTATTATGGTCATGTGACTTATCGCTTATCGTATACGATTGCAGAAGGACATCCTAGTTTCCTACGGAACCCTAAAAAGAGATATAATTATATTAAAATAAAAATATAAATAAAATAAACATTAGATTGAGGCGACACAACAGCAGCTAGGCTTCGAAATTAAATGAGGATGTTTGTTTGGATGCATTCCACGAAAAAGTCCACCGTGTCCCATACAAACACGGTTTTTCTTAAAATTTGGGTTTATCGAATTTATTTTTGGTAACCAGAGGAGTAAAAAATTCATCATCATCATCATCAGCCCATAGTCGTCCACTGCTAGACATAGGCCTTCCCCAATTCACGCCACCATACTCGGTCCTCAGCTCTCCGCATCCAACCACTTCCCGCCACTTTCTTTAGATCGTCGGTCCATCTGGCGGGAGGGCGGCCCACCGGGCGAGTCGTTCGCGGCGTAAAAAATTACTCAAAAATAAAACAAATATTAATAACGCGAAAGAAAACTCAAATTATCGGATTATACACGTGTTTGTACGGGACAGCCCATAGAATGTTCCTTCATCAGTGACTATAACGGCAGCCTCTATAAGCTAGTGACATATTTTGCAGACCTGACTCTCACGACTGTTGAGTACGAAATATTTAGAATACCCGTCCCATTAGCTTATTGAACGTTATTGCGAAAGACATAAAATTTGTTGCTTGTGCGAGGTCGGGTATAAAATATCGTACTAAACTAGTTCTTTACGTGCACAATAATATCCTGTTTTTGATATCGCGACTCAGCAATTGGCGGGTCACGGGTATTTGCTTACTCTGTACCATAGAGTAATAACAAATCATAGCAGAGTGCTCAAGTCGTATATGATCATTGATCACTCAATTTATTGGATAATACGAGTATGTTGTATCGGACGGTAAAATATATCAATAATGACTTAAAACTCGTTTCTAAACTCATTTATACATGTCTCCTAACTTAACAAGCCGCTAAGTCCCTTGTCCCTTTCATTCTTTCAGACATATTGATAAGGCCGAAAGGGAAAAACAATACTTAGCGGCTTGCTAAGTTAAGAGACGTTTATGAATAAGGGGGTTATCTAGTTTTTAATGAGCGTATTTATTTATAAATAATGAGTTCTCATGAAGATTCATGCTGAAATGGTCGATTTACCCAGTTTTCCGAGTTTAGTTTTGTTTTAAAAGGTGGCGAAAATTTATAAAATGATTAAGTTTTACAATGGGCAGTGTATAAACTGGTTATTCAGTGCAGAGATTTATAAAACAATCTAACACAATCATTCATTCATACAATTATTCATACAATGTTAGACCATATTTTGTTTGAAATCAATCGATCTGTGTTGTTTTTCGGCACAGAACAAATTTTATGCAATAATCATATGAACTTGTTCACTCTATGATTTAGATTTGTTATTACATACGAATGTACAAAAGCGGGCCTAGGTGTTATTTTCGCTGAAGTTACATTGTAAAGTAAACCTTTCTATGCGTAGGTACGTTGTGTTCGAATGTCTACTTATTTATTGCTCTAGCCTAAACAAACAATTTGCTTAGGGTTATGTTGTGTATATATCTTTAGATTTTTCTTTTTTCCAGAGTAACAGGCTACCATGCGATATTTTTGGTATATAAATAATGTTCGGTTCAATGTCAGTTTATTTCAAGTTACATCATACTTACCTAGCAATGTATGTACCGAGGAGAAGTTTCATAAGTTGCGAAACTTTTATAGAGAATGTTCTCGGCAATTTAAATTTTACAAGCAATCTAATTATGCCAAATGTTGTATATAAATACATTTTAAGGTATATTTTACGCCTTGTTCACTCAGTTGTGAAATACAATATTCTTAATAACACTTTCTTTATAAGTTCTCATGAAAACATTCTCAACGATAACTTACTCTTAAATTCTCATGAAAATTCTCGGAAATTTCCGAGTATATTCTTGCAATTTTGAGAATGTTCTGCAACTTGTACATTGCTATACTTACCTAGATATTTTTCTAACAGAAACTATACTTGCCGCAAAACTATTTGGCTACTGAGGGCATACTGCTATCTCTATCACTCTGACCTGGAACTAACAAGTGTAACGTAGATAGCAAGACGCCTTCAGTCGCCAGATTGTTTTGCGGCAGGATGGAGATTGACGAAATTAAATATCCGCATCACATGTTGTAGCTGAGTCTTAAATAAGTAAATGGGTACCTACATTTAAAAAATATAATTATGCCGTAACCTACAGATAAGTAACAAGAATGCAAATCATATTGAAAATGATACTGTTTATCTTAAAATTGTGTAGGTATATCGTTACCCATCAAAAGATAAGAACAAAAAAAAAACAATGAAAATGAAGGACCTATTCTGTATTCATAAATAGACTAGGTAGGTGTTCTGTTTATTTATTGGTTAGGTACCAAATTTAACGAAGTTCGCATCTTCATGAAAACACAACACATCTATAACACTTGTCGATGTTTTATTTTTTCAATCCCTCGATGTGCCAGAAAAATATTTAGGTACATAGGAGTATAAAATCAACGATTTCACTGGAAATTCGAATTTACTGTGAGCAGAGAAGTGATTTGTCAACTAAGATTTCCCTCAAATATAGATTCCCAGAATAGTTCAAAGGAATCTAATATCGGAAATGCACTCTCTAGGTGTATCTCTGCTTGCAATCTATCGATTAGTTTAGGCTCATATGTAGACGCATCATTTATCAAAGGAATTTCATTAAAAAGTTAAAGTATTTAAAAATAACATTAACAGTAAAGAAATTGACCATTGGAGGATAATGTACCTATAATTGTATATTTGTATGGATCTCGTTATGTACCTAAAACTTAATTTATTTTTAAAAATCATTTTCTCATCCCAGTTTTATTGAGAGGAAAATTTAAATTACTATTGGTTTCTGTTATTATTTTTTTTAAAAGTATTTTTCAATCGACCGATTGGTCCGTAGGCATATTCAACGGTACTGTATTTTTATAGGTATTGCGATACAGCGAGGAAATGCCGCCAGCATCCTCGGTACAATGCCACAAGGGCCAATCTTAGATATAGGTTAGGTTAAGTAGATTCGTTAGATTTAATCTATGTACATAAATTGTAGTTTTGAAAATAAATATATTAAAACTATTAAAGGTAATGAATGATTATACTGTTGTTCAGTGATCGGAACTAAATATGAGTGCCAAGTAAATTGTCAAGTGAGTGTAAACGAATACGTATAACCATAAAAATACATATTATTAACAATCGGGTATGTGAATTTCACTTAAGCAAATATCTATGAAGTATTGTATTATTACTAACTCTTCCCGTGGGTGTCGTAAGCGACGACTAAGGGATTTGAAGTGTCACTGATTCTTTTCTTATTGAAAATAGTGTAGTGGACACACTACTGCGATCGCCAATGTGCCCAGCGTGGTGATTATGTCCATTTACCTCCTAATGCGTCCATACGTTTAGGAGAGGCCTTTGTCCAACAGTGGACTGAGGATGTGTGTATGTAAATCACTATTGGATATCGATATTAACAAAATTTCATATTTGGGTAAAAATTATTTTCGTTGTCATATTTTGTGTCCCTTATTATACGTGACGCAGTGGTGATTTTTGTATGAGATGGTGTTTTGTTTCTCAATTTCTGATGTATGGATTAAAATCTAGCGTGAAAAAGAAATACGAGTGCATCGGATTCTTTTAATATACTGAGTTGAAACAGCAACGAATACCGTGACAGAATGGTATGACACAAGACAACGCAAAGGATTTTGACCCATTTACTCATATTCACTCAAATTCACATACTTTCCCAATAATATTTATATATACTTTTTGCAGTTTTAGACCCATAGTTTCGATCATTATGTTGTTGTTTAAATGTTTAGGTCCCTCGCTTGATACTAAGTGAAATAATAAAAAATCTGGGGTATTGTAGAGGCCTGACTGTCTTGGACCCCTAACCTCAGGTTTATGAGTAAATAGTGTTGTCGATGTGTAAGCCGTAATGTGCCTAAGCCGATTAACTAGTGGTATTTCCGATTCAATTATCTATCGAGGAAACTTAATGTAATCATGCAACCATTTAGTAATGTTACAAATTCGGAACGTAGGTAAGGTAGTATTACGAAATTACTGTACAGCCAAGGAAATTATTTTATGTACCTACTTTGTCACAGTGACGTCATATCACTGATACGACATTGTTAGCGAGGTTGATTATTGATTGATACTGCGATAAAGTCGGAAATTGTACAGAAATCAATTTCCGTTACTATACAGGATGTTTTTTTTATTTCCGTTAAATTAAATGATAGCTTAATTAGGTCAAATATAATTTTATTTAAGAACCTAGTGTCTTTTAGCGTATTTAAGAAAAATGTTTAATAAATGAATAAGTGAATGTAACCTTTATTTTATAACATCCTAATATTATTTATTTTGACATGCATGTGCTATCAGTCACCAGAAATTTAATTTAATGTTATTCTTAAGGTTCTCTTACACTTACCACGTTTCATTTATTTGTGTATGAAAATGAAAAAAAAATCTTTCGAATCATACAAAAAGCGATAATTATACTCGTACTTGTATGGTTCCATAAATGTACTAAGCAACTTTTTTGTGAATAACATACTTTTTTTTATAACGAAATTGATTATATTTATTAACAATAACGTCCATTCAATTACACAATCTAAAACTAAAGTTAGATAATAGTAACAAAAAAAAAATAATAAGATTAACTAACTTAAATAACTTAAAATAAAAGACTAAAAATGAAATATATACACCTACTTACAAATAAAAAATGGGAGCTAGCTCGGCGCCACGTGGCGTTTTTTTATTAAATATTTTGATGTGTGGTTTTTACCAATTGTTGTGGTTACCAACGTGTCGAATCTAAAGGAAATAAAAAACACGGTATATATTAAATTCACTACAATAACTGGTCTGGCACTACACTTCTCTTATTCAAGGCAATTTATCATCACTTAGTGATTAACTTTATTACTAGGCATCGGATTTTTTATCGCACGGTATGACGTTAGCCAGCTATGGAGTCGGCTCATACGCATCCTCGTTAATTAATATTTCCGTAAACTGATTATAAATCATACTAAATTGAATAAAAAAGTAAAAAAAAGACATATTTTGTTTATTTCATAGACTTATTTAAGTAGCGAATACCGTGGTTATGTTAAACGAATAGCACAATACCATAATAATAGTCTCTTTTAACACATTCGCGACGGCATCGGGTCTATTCGACCAATATGGTTGATTGCGATGTTAACTAATTGCCGTAGCGAAACTATAGATAATTATATTTTTATACTTTTGTATTCATAGTTTTTACAGTCAATTTATAAATTTGAATCGTGATATAAAAAAATAGATAGAGATAATGACTTCAAAAATGTTTCAGCTCCAAGTAAATGAATGAGTATGAGTATGTCTTCCATTTTAATGTAGGTGTCTACTCCATAGCTGTCTAACGTCTTACCGATAAAAACTCCGATGCCTTTTTATTACTATTACAGTCAATAGTCAACACATCGTTAATTTCAAGCCAAAGATTAACTAAATATGCAATTAAAAATAGTCCAGTAATTAACCTAATAGATTTGCGA
>JALPQI010023511.1:0-15044 GCA_025490895.1 Thaumatotibia leucotreta
GAACCGGGAGCTGTGGAAATCTGAAGGAGAGGCCTTTGCCCAGCAGTGTGACATCCATACAGTACAGGCTAGAAAAAAAAACCCTACCATGAACTGCCGCTGCGTTATTGACGCTCGTTTACTTTCTATCCACCCCGCTCGTACTCGCATATTGGTACGAGCGAACCGAATAGAAAGTAAACGCGCGTTAATAACGCAGCTGCAGCTCTTGGTGGTACCCTGTTTAATCGTTTATCGTCATTGCCGTCAGGTTCTAACAAGTATACAAGTACGAAAGTGTCGAGTAGCACAATGAACGGTAAATTCGTAACCATCAGAAGCCACCTGTTAGATATTCCTGTAATTATTGTAGTTATTATTACCTACTTGGTTATAAATTCATTATCACAACATCCCAAATATTTTGTTCTAAAATTTGGGGAAGATTCTCTCGACGTTGACAGACGTTTAAATATGAACAATGTCATAACTATTTAAAGTTATTAATTTATTATAACAGTAGAAAGTAATTACTTTCTATTCCCTAATAGGCTACTTGACCCATTTTTAAAGTTTGTCTTATATTATTAATCATTGTCTGATTAACAGAAAAAAAATATAAATATATTTTTTCACGACCTAGAAATCCGCAAAATTATAACTTAAAATTTAAACTTTCGTTACCGCGCGAAAACGATACTAGCCATGTTAATGCTTAGATTATCTGTGGTGTGACGTCACTCAAACCGAAAACAAACATTTAAGTATTAACAGACGTTCGAATATGGTCCGCACCGCACCGAAAACTTGGTCCGCTCCGTACCAAATTCGATGGTGTGTTCAGCGGTCCGCTGACATTAATATTATTATTGACGGTGCGGTCGGTTCGATGGTTTTCCCACAGGATTTGTTGCGGTCCGTACCAAGTTCGCTCGTGTGGACGGCGCCACCGCACCGTTCCGCGCTTTATTTGTAGGTAATTAATTAAAAGTAAACAAAAAATTCGAAAATTTTCCAAGCAATTCAGCAAATGCATCAGAATTCATGCGAAAATATGTACGAAAATCTTCGTCATCGAGGTCTCTAATAAGTCGCATATAACTATATGACTCTCTGCCTTTTAAATACAATTTTGGCCATTCTTTTTTTTTCTGTCTATTAATTGGTGTTGTAGCGACGATGGTTGCCACAACTAACGCGATTTTAGCTTTTTTGGATAAAATCGGAGGCATATCGACGTGATCACTGTCTAGTAGCACGAAAAGCACTGGACCGTTTTTGAACGGTGCGATGGTGTGGCGAGTCGACCGCACTTAGGAAGCGGACCAAGTTCGCGGTGCGGAGTGGACCATATTCGAACGTCTATTAATACTTTTAGATTCGACATGAAGCGAGGGGCCGCACATAGTGTGCCACTAAGAGAGATAGACATAGTCACTTACTACTAAGAAGATACTTGTGTGTGTGGCACTTAGACTTAGCATCTAACACACACATACACACAAAATAGTGGCACAGTGATAAGGACGGACGATTATCGTTCCTTTTCACTTCCACTAGTAAAAAGTTTCATAAGACCATCCCTTTCGTTCTTGCTATTACTATTACGTTGTCAAATCCATATCCATATTCTAAATCCATGACATGAAGTTAGTTTAAGATCCTATGACGTCACATCATGGCTGACACCGTTTTCAGAGTACGAAATAAAAAAAAAAAAAAACAAATTTTTCAATAAAAAATATGTACCCATCAAACACTTTTAATACACCGTAATCGAAAAATATTGATCTTTTCAATAAATACTACTGAAAATAATTATTTTTTGCACTAAATTTGATACCTATGAGTCAAGTAGCCTATTGGAATACACATACCAACCGTCAAAAGCTATTTAGTTCACCTTCTGCAGAAATGATTCAAGAAGTGCGGTTTTAGCACTCTAATGATTTCGCCCGCATTAGAGCATAATATTTAACAACTTTGTAGAAACCATGCAGCTATTTTTTTTTTATCTAGGATCCTCTTACGTAATAATTACATTTACGACCACTGAATTTATTTACCACAAACATTTGAAAGAAAATATATTGTACTTACTTCAGGTCAAAAGTTCCTGAAATCAATCGCTACTACAGGCTTGTTATCATTGTGTTTGATCGCCGCCAGGGAGTAAAAAGCTTCCAGGGTTAAAAAAGCGACGAAATGTACAGGAAACAGAAAAATCAGCGACGCGGAAATCGTTATTTTTACGCCCTGTTTTCATCTGCTTTTTTTATTCGTTTTGTTAGCTGTATTCCTGCCCCAGAAAGTATCTCATTTTATAGCTCATTAAGCTAGTGATACATTACACCTACCTACCTAACCCTTTGTGCACCAACATGGAAAATGCGCAGTCATTTTCTTTTTTAATGGGAAACTTTATTTACCTATGTACGCCTCTAGTACCTAGAGGTATCTACTCACGTTGTCTACTCACGTTTTATGATAGCTTTTCAATTGAATAGTCTTGGTAATCACCTACATCCAGATTAGACATTAGACACTGCGACAGTTTGGTAGATTATTGTGATCTCGATATTATGTAAAAAAATTACCTAGCGGTATAAGATAGTATGTATGTACACTAGTGATAGTAAGCCGATTTGTTTCCAAACTAACCCCCTTATTCATAAACATCTCCTAACTAAGCAAGCCGCTAAGTATTTTTGTCCCTTTCGATCTTATCTATATGTCTATAAGACCGAAAGGAACCAAACTATACTTAGTAGTTTGTTAAGTTAGCAGACGTTTATGAATAAGGGGGTAAGCCTACACTTTTTCAATGGAAACCAAGTAAAACATGCTATTCATTTCGTGGTCCTGATTTCGTGAAGGAACTATGTGAGCAAGGTTTTTCCTCAAAGATACAGCGACTCGTGAACTTTTAATTAGTTTACAGTATAGAAGGCGGAAACTTGAGCCCACTGAACTTTAGAACCTGCTTGGATGCTAATTAGAAAGAAACCTAACTTTGCCATATATTCTGTGCCTTTGCCATAAAACGGTATTTGTGAAGTTTCTCTGTACGAACGCAATTTCAAAAAAATGCCTACTTTGAATATGTAAGATAGTAAGCTATTCAAAGCTAAAGCGATAAAAACACACATATATAATTGAAGACTGATTAGATCATAGAACTTGGAGATAGCCTGTCTATCAAACTCAAAGCAATTAAGTGTGCATCCATATTTTAGTAGCTATTAAACTAACTTGACTACGCCGGCTTAATCTAAAGCCTCGTTTAGATGGCTTCCTACATGTACTTGTACAACAAGTATCTTGTTCCTCTACGTATAATTTACATCATACATAACGTTCAAAATAATTAGGTTATAACATGCAGAGGGAAAAATATTTATTTGACTAGGTAATCTAAATCAACTCCCAATTACATAAAAATACTATTTATTTATAAAAATGTACTACTCAGAAATATTATTCAACAAATATCACTCTGTCACTGATTCGTTTCAAATTATTTTAATTGTCTCAACTCCTAAACAGTGCAATTTATTTAATCCACGTATTACTTATAATATATTTTTATATGTCCTACTAATGAATAATGATATTTATGTTATATTCATATTTATCGTTATTTATTATTGTCACTAACTTAAAATGCTACTATATTTCAGCTTAATCAAAACTACATTGGGGCGGGAAGGTTCTTGAGTGGAGGCCACGTACCGGAAGACGTACCCGCTGGATGCGGGTGGCGCAGGACCGGTCATTGTGGCAATCTTTGGGGGAGGCCTATGTTCAGCAGTGGACGTCTTTCGGCTGATGTGATGATGATGATGATGATGATGATGAAAACTACATCAACTTAATAATAGTAATAAACATACGTAGAACGTTATTAAATTAGTAAACTAAATATTTATTAGCAGGGCTGGCTTAAAATTGCTTAGAATACTTTTAATTTTATTTTATTTTATGTAAGTTAGATGTATGTCAGCATAATTTGATTTTTACCCGACAGAATAACAAAGCGTTCAGCGCAATTATGAGATTAGTAAAATGTTGAGATACGGTAAACTTCTTCTTTGTGTCGGCGTCGATAATCGATTAGGGATAATCGACTTCTCTCGTACCTACGGCACGTTTACCAAACTTCGCCATCCTATTGGGATGACTCATCTTAAAGTTTCTCGGTCCGTATTCAGCATTGTTAAGAGTTTAGCTCCATGTTAAATATAATTTAAGGAGGCTTAGAATCGAAAGACTTTGTATAAGTAAGTTTAATTGTATACCTTGGTTTGCCCCTTATCAATTACATGTACCTATACTATTATAGTTTTACTTACCCGTGGTACAACTAGTTGGACATTACGATGGATCATAATATGATCCATCGTAATCGGCCAATTGTTCAACTTGTATATTATACTAGTTGAACAATTGGTCCTCAGTTGTACTAGTTATGGGTCATAATTACATGACAGTAAAAAAAAGTAGTCTTACAGTTGAATCACGGATAATATTACTTACCCGTGACACAACCAGTTGGACATAGCGCCGGTTGGACCACGGTTCGGGAGCGGGTTATTCGCAAAAACTAATAAACATAATTTTGTTCAAAACATTTACCTACTCTTCTGGAGTCCGCTATAGTTATATTATACACATGCAATACCAATACATATACCTATACCCCTCGTGTTGATGGAATGGTGTTACAAACTTTTAATTAATCCATCTAGTGTGCGGCCATTTAAGTTGTACTCAATTATTACCGCCAAGTTTGTACCAGCGTCAAGTTTTAAATTAAATATACTGTTTTTTGTTTTAGCGATGTCGACCTGCCGCGTGGCAGCGTGCGTGGCAGTGCTGGGCGCGGTGTGCTGCGCCCTGCCGCACACCGTGCTGGCGTTAGACCTCAACCGGCTCTATGGACACCACACCAAGCGGTCCGGTATGTGCTAGACTAGAACCAAACACCACACAGTACGGTGCCGTATGCTACGCCCTGTGCTAGACCTAAACCGGCTGTACGGACATCACATTAAGCAATCCGGTGCGTGCTAGACTAGAACTACACACCACACAGTGACACAGTGCGGCGCCCTGTGCTAGACCTGAACGGACTCTAGGGGCACCACACTAAGCGATCCGGTATGTGCTAGACTAGAACTACCGAGTGCTACGCCCTATGCTAGACCTAAACCGGCTCTACGGACACCACACCAAACGGTCCGGTACGTACTAGACAAGAATATCACACATTTCGGTGCGGTACGCTATGATTATATGAAGAAATAAGAGTTTAATTATGTTCTAGTTTTTGGCGCAAAATTAAGAAAGTGGAAGTAGAAAACATTTCTAATTTTAAAGTATAAAATGAAACCTGGCACTGGTCCTGACACGCCCCAGCCACTTAGGTTCGTTCTCAAAACACCGTCTAGCACTCTCCAGAGGCTTTAAGCTAAGAATTTCTAGAATAAAACAGCTCTCAGCGATTCTGCAGCTTCTGAAACAATTCCGTTCCATTTCATTAAGAAGGCGGATAGCAAATGTCGCTTTATCCCCATAAAACAGATGTAACAAGTCATTACTCAAGGCCTGAGGAACTCCCTTGCCATTCAAAGGACATCTGGAGGTTTGTGAAATGTTTTTGTGGCTGTAATTATTTGTATGGTTTGTGTTAGACTCGGGCATAAATACATATCACAAAAGATACAGTGTCGTTTACCCGTCTAGTATTTAATTCGTAGATATAATCGATAATACAAACGTTTGATTCATATTCAGGTTAGTTTTGACAAGTCCACGCGTCATCGTGAGTGAAACGATGTAATACTACTTGTACATTATATTGAATCAAAGTTATTAAAATTTATATTCTCAAATCGGATAATTACAATGGTCCTATGTTGGTATCAGTTACTTGCCATAGTAAGTACATGAGTCATGTAACTAATCTTGAATATTTACCTATTACACACGTGCCCTTTACCCAAAAGAGCATTTGTATTCTGTTACGGCTCTTTGTTACAAGCCGTTTTCCGTTGCTCCTTGATGAAGACTACTTAAAACTTCCAAAATTGCTTGGTGAAAACTAGTTTTAGCTGCGAAAACTACATTTCGCAAGATAAAATGCGCTTGGGAAACACTATCCCTAACTAATGAAACCGAATTCAAAAATTATTATACCAAGTGTAGTGTCTTGTGTTGGCTCTGGAAAAACCGTAAAAAGTTACTTAATTTTTACTAATAGACTTCTCAGCATTGGCAATTTTTGAGCAAAATATGTGTAAAGCAAGGTCTGAATACACGATGAAATAGTAGATTGTACAGCAAGGGCATAAAGTGACCCATTATCAACCGAGGCATTTATGCCCATGTTGCACACTCTGCTTTTCACTTCGCTTGCGAGGAAAGTAGAACACATTTTCACTGCAATTTACACAACGGAGTTGTCGTAAAGCGAAAGAAGAAAAATATATAACTAATTCCCGCCAACTAATTTTTTTTAATTTTCAACCTGTGATCAGAGTTTCAGTTGCTCGGTTTTCTGCGAAGTCAAACATTTCGGAGCATTTTTGAACGATAATCGATATCTATTTAACGTGATTCACTAAATTTAATGACAGAAAATACATAATTCTAATATTGTACTCAATATAAATAAAATAATATAACAAATTTGTCCGCTATACTATTTTATTACTCAATAAAATTGTGCAATGTTTTAACTGTTTGGCTGTTGGGACCGATTACCTTAGCCTTAGAAAAAAAAATGCGATTTTATGTCGTCTACGCACGAGGGGCCGCACATAGTGTGCCACTAAGAGGGATAGACATAGTCACTTACTACTAAGAAGATACTTGTGTGTGTGGCACTTAGTGACGTATTCAACGCATTTGTCTGGCACTTACATTTAGCATCTAATGCACACACACACAAAAAATAGTGGCACAGTGATAAGGACGGACGATTATCGTTCCTTTTCACTTCCACTAGTAAAAAGTTTCATAAGACCATCCCTTTCGTTCTTGCTATTATTATAACGTTGTCAAATCCATATTAATCCTACATTCATGTCTACGCACGACATAAAGATGCACTTTTTGAGCAGAGAACTGAAAAAGGTATTTCGAGTTAAGCGTTTGCTGTCATTTTCCATTACATCTAACGCTGTTATTATCGCGAGAACAGCAATTAGTATACTCCTTATAAAAATCGTTAAAGATAACGATCATGTCCAAGGCAGATGTTCAGCAAGCACACTTTAACTTTCATTTTATACGTTTTAGGGTCAAATTAACTTTTCCAGTTTAGAATTTTCTCTCTAAACTTAGTCAGTAAAGGGCGAAGTTTAGAACGTTTTAACGCAGTGCAGTGCTTTCCAGTGTCCATTTAGCCATCCTTTATTTAAAACGTACGAAAGTTCTGAAATATTAAATAATAGTTATTTGTTATACAAGGGTGCAAAGTTGTATTTTACCCGCGAGTATGAAATTGAAACACGAGCAAGCGAAAGGATACTATAGTTGAACCACGAGCGAAGCGAGTGGTTCTAAAATAGAATCCTGAGCAGCGAGTGTTTTAACATACGAGAAGTAAAATACATTTGCACCCGTGTGTAACACAAAACTTTTCCCCTCACTATAGCGAGGAAACTCAAAAAAGGTAATTATTTGTTCACATTACAATCATCATGGGGTTAGTGATAATAATTTTCCAAATGCATCATGTATTTAATGCAAGATTTTGTCGCAGTAAACTTAGCACGAAAAAGTAAACGCAGCACGATTTTAACACATTCCTGTAGTTGCACACCAACGCCAATGCATTATTAAATCATTCTCATTCATTATTTTTACAAAATTATAACAGAACACCCTGAAAGTTGTTTAGTTTACTATTTTTATGCGTGTTCGAGTCGGTAAATAAAGATTATAACCTATAATATTCTTTGACAATGTTGACGTTGACATTTTCTGCGTTTTGTGATTGCATCTAGTCATCTTATCATCATTCACTAAAACAATTGTTACTTATGAAATTTTAGGATTTATATGTTAAAATCATCATATTATATAAAGGTTTGTATTTTACACTAAATTCTCAAACAAATTATTTAATTATCATTAATATGGAACAATTTCCATGAGCATTTTACGTTTTGTTATTCCAAAACCAAGATCATTACTTTGCCACACAAGTGAATAATATGCGTTTTTACACGTTCGTATTAAAGGATAAACGAGCACTTTACGAGCTAGTGAGGGGAAAATCTCTTTTCCGAATCAGTTTTGTATAATTTTAATTTATTCATTGTATAGCAACTTAATACAACAAAAATAGATTAGAATAGCATATGACTTATTTAGAATAGACTATCGTTGTACACTATAAATTGTAAAAAAAATAACCAATTTTGTAGTGTACAGAGTCCAGTAAGTAGCCGTAGCATGAGTTTTCAAGTATCGGTTACTATAAGTTTTACTCGATACGTAAAGCTAACCATAGCGCTCGCTCCAATAAATAAATGCGAATCGATAGAATGCTTTACGTATCGAGAAAAACCTACGAACAAATAAAACATGGAAGCCGCACGCCATACTAAATTGCCTTACAAAAACGGTCCTGAATTTTAGTTGACCAGTGTCAATGCATCACGGCAAAGAATTTCAAAATCAACCTATAAAAGCTGAAACCGCCATTTAAAAATAGTTGTGATTGGTCTATCAAAGTTTTGATTGGCTATATTCTATTAAACATTTGTCAAAGATGTTGCGCCAAAATATGCGCGGTGTTAAGAAAAGCGCTATGTCCAACCCCTCTTGGCACAATTGAACAATCGTTTTTGGGGGCATTTTTGAGCTGGCGTTAGAAGTCCATGTTATACAGGGTGGAAAAAGATTTTGGGTCAGTGAGGGCAGCTACCAGTTCCCGTGTAGCTACGCGAAAATGGTCTTAGAAGACCTTCCCGCGATTTTCAATTAAAGAAGATTAGCGTTTTCAGATTTTGGAAAAAGTATACAGGGTGCGAGGAAATGGTCATTTTTGAGAAACTTTTTTTTTGATGCCAATCGATCCTGTTTCTGTTCAGGATCAAAAGCTTGAATGGGACCAAAAAAAAATTTTCGGCTAGAAACGCCACAAATCGAGATTTTAAATTCTCATACAAATTGTATGAAAATTAAAAATTATTTTTCACCCTTATTTTTTTATGCCTATCGATTCCATTCCTACCCAGTACCAATAGTTTCCTACGGGTCAACTTATGGCAATGTACAAAAAATCCAAAATTTCAAGAAAACCGTTTTCATACTTTTACTATG
The DNA here is from genome assembly GCA_025490895.1 of Thaumatotibia leucotreta. Classification (NCBI taxonomy): domain Eukaryota; kingdom Metazoa; phylum Arthropoda; class Insecta; order Lepidoptera; family Tortricidae; genus Thaumatotibia; species Thaumatotibia leucotreta. The sequence continues at coordinate 9,316 of JALPQI010023511.1, forward strand.
GAAAAAAAGTGAAACCTTAATTACTTTATCTATCACGATAATTAGTCGTCCTATGCTAAATGATAATAATAATACTGTATGAAATCAGTAGCAACATTAATTAGCGTCACAGATAATGTAATTAATTTTTACTTTTTTCCAATAGTCAATGTATGAAAAGTTTTTTTTTTGTTTTTTTTTACGTTGCCGTAAGTTGACCCCTAGGAAACTATTGGTACTGGATAGAAATGGAATCGATTGGCATAAAAAAATAAGGGTGAAAAATAATTTTTAATTTTCATACAATTTGTATGAGAGTTTAAAATCTCGATTTGTGGCTTTTCTAGCCGAAAATTGGTTTTTGGTCCCATACAAGCTTTTGATCCTCAACAGAAACAGGATCGATTGGCATCAAAAAAAAAGTTTCTCAAAAATGACCATTTCCTCCCACCCTGTATACTTTTTCCAAAATCTGAAAACGCTAATCTTCTTTAATTGAAAATCGCGGGAAGGTCTTCTAAGACCATTTTCACGTAGCTACACGGGATCTGATAGCTGCCCTCACTGACCCAAAATCTTTTTCCACCCTGTATATGGTCGCAGAGAAAAACCTAACGTAACCTATACTTTCCAAGTCATGACACCAATGGCTGCAGTAGCCGTACCATGAGATTGCGCAGCGATAATTAACGAGCGTTTACTTTCTATCCGGCTCGCTCGCGCCAATTCAATCACAGGACTAAATACCACAAGACATTAGGGATACGACAATATCATTGTCTTCAATTTTGTAAAAATATACTAGTAATTAGGTACCTGTTAATTAGGTACATGATCTGTGTAAATGTTAATTTTGGAAATAATACAAAACATCATAATAAATACAATAAATAGGATTTATTTGTATGAACTTGATTTCTTCAATTCGATGACCTCCTTTCCTCTTCCAAAGACGCACGATGTCATGATTTCACTAAAACAAACGATATTAATTATAATGATATATTATAATATTAAATTTATGATATTAAAAACAAATCGTCTATGGAGGTCTGGATCAGTGTTAACTTGGCAGAGCTTCGAAGCGGACACATGCACGTGCTTTTTTACGTACAACCTTCGATGAATTACCTATGCCTATGTAATGTATTTTTTATCTTATTAATTATTACCATTATCCGGTACTTAGTATCTATAACACGTTTAGCCCGGCAGCGTTGTACGATACGCCACACTGGATTTAGCCTACAGTGAGACTTCTATCGCTTGTGGCTCCGATAAAAGGGCGCAGCAGCTAACATGATTTTTGATCGCGGTGCATGGAGGAGCTATATCATTGGTCACGATCCTCAGGCATGAGGAACGAGGAAGAAGAAGACACTTCTGCTGTTATTTATTCACGTTTCGCACGATAAACCTCATAGCCACAAAGGTAAATACCTATATTATCGCGTACAATCCACGAGAGTGGCAATAATAAATATGTATTTCTTACTATGAATAGTCAGGTAGGTACTTCTAAACATAACATGAAGGGTTTATTATTATCAGGGACAGCCTGTAATGATAGTTGTATGTATGAAAAAAAATCTGCGCTAATACTTGTTGTCTGTGCTAATTCTGCACATGACTTACCTCTTTGAATCTTCTGTTGGGGTGCCCCTTGACCCCAAGGCCGGTGACCTTGAAAACGGTGCCGCTGGGAGGGGGCTGCTCTCCGTCGATGTTGAGGCGCGCCGTGGTCACGAAGAGGGTGTCAAAGTTGGCTCCTCCGAAGGTGCACGATGTCACCTGAACAAATAACCCTGTCAATACCTGATATGTGGAATACACTTCGCTCATGAAACCTAGAATCGTTTGCCAACTTGGCTATCAATATTAAAACGTGCGCCTTGCTTTGCAGCCTTGTATAATAAATAAAAAGTGTACATAATTAAAATACGTAATATCGTGAACGAAACTACACTCAAAAGCAAATATTTTGGGTCAGGTGTCATTTTTCATAGAGAACATGCTGATTTCATCTCGAATAGTTTTTCCAAATGTTTTCAGGGTAAGTGATGATGGCAGTTAAGTAAGAAACATTAGTCACCACCCCAACTTTTTGCGTGGGTGTCGTAAGAGTCGACTAAGGGATTGAAGTGTCAATGAATATTCCTTTATCGAATATTGATGAGGGGCAGCAGAGCAACGTCATACTTAGTGAATACACTACTGCGATCGCCAACCCTTTTGCTCAGCGTGGCGATTATGGGCAGTTACCTCCTAATGTTACATCCAATAGTAAACTGAGAGAGGCTGATGAAGACGTACGTAGACTTACAGGATCAGTGCGATTCATTTCAATGTGATACGAATATGGTATTGGGATTTACCTGATCTTTTTACAGTTACAAACATATAACTTTATCGTCAAATAGCTCCGTACATATAAAAATAGCAAGTCACGACAAAAAAGCCTTTTTTCTGGGAAAGGGAAATTCCAATACAATCTGATATTAAAAAGGATCCACCTTTCCATCTATCCTATACTTAAGCATATTTCAAAATTGTTTGAAACTATGATGTCTGCAGGATTTTCTAGGAAAAATTATACCTGACCCGAAAATTTTGCTCCTGAGAGTAGTCCCGTACAGCATATTAAATGAATGGTGTACGTTATTTATTATTAGCACGAATATCGATTATCCAGCTAAATAGCTCCGTTGGTAGTGAGTGATCTTTCCTGAGTAGCTGAAGGTCTCAGGTCACAGACGTTATAGGCAGGGAATGCAAACCTGTTGTATTGCAAATGCAAATGGTTGATTATTTGTACGAGTGATTAACCGTTTTTTTCATGCCAGCCTCCGTATCCTAGTTGGCATTGACACTGCTTACGAAGCTCTATGTATCTGTCTATTATTACAAGGTGACATCTGGGTCGTGGAGCAAGAGTGAAACCGGTTTTCATTCCCTAGTTATAGCGCAATAATGATAAGATAGGAAATGTAAACCGGTTTTAGATTTATTGGTAAATCGGTTAATAACCGGTTATTGATAGAAATGTCATGAACAATAATACCGGTTTGCATTCTCAATGATGAGATAGTAAATAATACCTGTTTAGCAGGAATATCGAGTTTCTTCAGCAGCTCTCCCTTAGGTGACATGTGCAGAACACAGCCGCCGCCGAACACGGCCACCCACAGGTTACCATCAGTATCGATGGTGCAGCCGTCCGGGACGCCTTCTATCGAGTGCTGATCCAAGTCGAATATGTACTGTAAGTTAGCTGGAATCGATTTTTAATTGAGGACGGATTTCAATCAAAAATTGCTTTTTTTAAGTAGGCCAAACAACAAGCACGCTCGAACCTTCATACACAATATCAAAATTATAAAATAAAATTTGTATTTTTTTTCATATGTGGGACTTTTTTGCACCAATTGCACCAAACTGCCGGTTATCTTTAAATATGTGGGAAGTTTCATAGTATAGTGTCCTCTGAGTATAGCAGCAATTATACTATGTACAACATTTCTTTAATACGGTCGTACGTGTCGTACGTAGCATGTTGTGTACATCGGTCTACATGGCATAATTACTCCGTTCGTCTGACCCGAGATTTGAACTTGCTACCTCCCAATGTAAAGTCGCATTTCTTGGCTACCTACGCCAAAATAGCGCCAGATCAAGCATCAAGATCGGACAAAAACTGCGTGTATTAGGGAATAGGTACAAACCAGTTTTTAAATGTTTAACCGGTTTCTGATTTCGGTTAATATTTAACCGGTATTTCCATCCATTCCAAAACCGGCTTTCCTATGAGAATTTTTAAAGTAGCTTAATACATACAAATGCTTGGTTACTTACAAATGTCTCCAGTCTCCACATCATAGTCGTATCTTCGTATGTTCCTCTCCGCAGAATCTATATAGTACATAGCCTTGGCTTCCAGGTCCCAAGCCAGTCCGTTGGAGAGAGATATCTTGTTGCAGAGAGGCGTGATACCCTGGCAGTCCAAACGGAACAGGGAGCCGGGGTATTTGTTTAAGTCAATCTTTCCGTCTTCGAAACTCATTGTACCTGTAACATTAACGGTTACTAAGATTACTTAAGTTTATTATTATTAGTCATGTCATACTCATCCTCATTAAAACTAAGAATGGTTTATTTGGCGTCATACAGTATGGAACAATAAATACACAGCAGAAACAGTAAGGATTTAAATGCCAAAAAGGATGCCACTCAGCATGATTTGTGTCAGATTTCACGGCAACCGGACTAGGGTAAGTGCTCCAGTGAATGAACACTTAAGGAAATTTTCAACTTAATATTTTTTTTGTGGCCAGGAGCAACAATGAAGTTCAAATATGAATGTTCTCATAGAATAAACCACTATTGTAGTTTTCTAAAATCAATTTTATTTTGCATTAGTGCTGCACAGTTTTAAATTAAAGCTAGCTGTAGGGGATAAAATGGAAAATCACCAGTGAATGAACACAAAATTCTAGTAAATGAACAAATGAAACCAATGAATGAACTACCTTAAAAATAATGTATTAAAATGCAAAAAGTACTCTATTTCTAATTGCTAGTGCTAGTAATATTCGATAATTGAATTTGAACTTTAAGGAGACATGATAACTATAAACATAATTAAACGACATCAATTACAGTTCCACATTTCTGCGTATTCTGGGGTGGTTCAACTAACTCTTCCGTTACCATTGAAGAGTGACCTTATTTGTCACTTTCGTTAAAAAGTAAACGGGGCTCATTCTGTATATCAATTATAGCAGTTGAATACTTTTGATTAACCAAAGATCTGTCTATATTTGTTTCTTCAGTGCCATGAATTTGGACAATTTCGGTCATTTAAATAGCGTTGATTTTGAGATATTAAAACTGGCACTTGATAGTTCACTAGTTGCAACAGCTTTTAGAGGTTTGTCGAGAGATTCTTGGTTATAATGGAATCTTTAATACGATTTTTTTAACCTTTCCATGTCTTAAAACCAGACAAAATACAAAATAAATTATTTAGTTCATTCACTGGCATTCGCAATCTAATTAATGAACTAACTGTGTTTGCGGTAGTTCATTAAAAATTGAATATATCAAGTATTGTTCGAACACTGGCCTTTTGCTAGACAGCACATTTCTATTTAAGTCATAGAAAACCAAATCTTATAATAACTACTAAAACGTCAGATATGGAACAAACAATAAATCACACAATTCCAGTGAATGAACTCCCCCGTTCGTTCACTAGGTTTAAGCCATTTTTAACTTCTAGTTATAGAACACTGGATTAAAAACCACATTTTGAAACGAAATCACATTAAAATATACTTTAATAGCATGATCATAACCTTCCGGTTTCAATAAAACACGCACTGTACCTGGGAGATGCACGAATCGCACACAATAACACATTAAACACAACGTAAGCTTCCCTCAATCCTTATAACGCCTCCATATAAAAAACGAACCGGCGTAATTGTGCCCACTTTAGATCATCTCTATTTGGACACTGATGCATATGAGTTGTTGTAAGTGCTACCAGAACTTGTCAAATAAAGTTCCTACCCGAAAAAAAAATATAACGCGTGGTAGAAATGTACAGAAAACTTATTTTACGAAAAAAACTTGCATTTTGTTCGTTCACTGGATTTGTTCATTCACTGGAGAACTTACCCTATATATACTATAATAAACATTCTGCCCAATATTTCTTAAATAACTTCTTTTTTATACAATTAAAAACG
>JALPQI010023512.1:0-10563 GCA_025490895.1 Thaumatotibia leucotreta
TCATATTATAATATTGTGAATGTTAAGGTTCTATTGTCAAATTATAGTTTCGCCATGTCTGCCCGACTGTCATCGTCATCATCATCATCATCATCTCAGGCTTTTGCTGCTAGCTGCTGAGTGTAGGTCTGCTTATCATAATATTATAATATTGTAGATATTAAGGTTTCGTTGCCAAAACATAGTTTCACCATTTCCGCCCGAATGTCATCGTCATCATCATCATCTCAGCCTTACTTACTGTGAGCATGAGCATATCCTAATATTATAATATTATGGGTGTGAATTTTAAGGTGCCGTTCTCAAATTATCGTTATCATTGTCTGCTCGACTGTCCATCTGTCTGTTTTTAATTATTCAAAAGGTTATGAATTAATTATTTGTTATATATTATAATTATAATAAAAGATGTGCTTATTGAACATTCTCGATTACAGTACGGTTCGATGTCATATCTGATATCGGGCCTCTTGTATGCAGATGTCATTTTAATCAAAATGACAATTTAAATATTGATTTTTTAATATGAATTGTATATTTTGAAAATTATTTGTAAATAAACGCGTAACTACCCGTTTAAATTTATTTTTTATTTTAATTGAAGAGTAAGTACCTAATGGATGCGATTCTACGTGCACATCGGCTAAATAGCCTAAAATTAAAATGTCTAATTTTTAATTATAATTTAGACCGCGAATTATTAAGTATTCCCTAGGGAGTTATAGAAAAGTTGGTACGTCATTTAACAATATTTTGTTTAAAACATTTTTTTTTGCTTAGAAGTGTGATGAAAAACATTGTATGCATCACGGTCGGTAAGCGGAATACTAACTCGAGTCATTAAAATCTAACACTCTAGTTAGTAATACCGTAATTACCTCCCTAGACGCCCAATGCTATTACTTCATATATATAATTATATATATTTTATCGATATAATACCGACTCTTGCTCAGCACTATGACGCTTGTTAGCCATAACGTGCAAAAAGCAGCCTATCTCTTTTGCTCTTGGGAAATGCCACGTATGTGGGAGAGAGAACAAGGATTCGCCATCTATTGGGGAGTTGCTGAATTATTGAGTTTTAGTTATTAAACAGACTTATGCTACTCGACGCTAGATGGCAACACTCTCTTTGCAAGTTAGTAGTAGCAAGCGAAACGTCGTAAGTAATAAAACGAGTAGTATAATTTTGCTTTTGTCGCATTCGAAATAAAGTTTATTTTTGTATAAGATTTTATAACCACTAAGCTTTCAGATACTTCTGTGTGCATATTTGCGCCAATGTGAGTGTGGCGACATCGGTTCTCTCGAGAATCGGGATATAAGCCACTTCTACGTTATTTTTTGTTCTGTGTGGCCATCCGAAGTTTTGACCCGACAAGAAGTGAACCATTTCTCACACTAGTGCATTAAAAAGGATTATCTGTACTGAATCGTAGTTTTTGGAATTATTATTTTAGCCAAAAGCCTCCTTCTTTTTTCCACGCTATTGCTACACTGGACCAATCTCTAAAAACGTCAAGTTCGCGCCGAAGTCGTGACATTGCGATACCATCCTCCATTTCAGCATGAGGGGTCTAAAATAGGCCAAAATCGTATGACGTGATTAATGGACAAGACCTAAGGCAAAGTACATGTTAAATCTAATATATAAACAAATTTCTTGTTCCAATTGTGGTGTTTATTACCTGTGTAGTTGCCGAGTGGTGACGGCAGCGAGAATACATTTGTCACCACCCCAACTCTTCCCGCGGGTGTCGTAAGAGTCAACTAAGGGATTGAAGTGTCACTGACCATTATTTGATTTGATTGATGGGCAGCAAAGTCATCATAGTGGAGACATTACTGCGATCGCCAATCCGCTTGCCCAGCGTGGCGAATATGAATGAGAGTTTACCTCCTAATGCGATACGAATAGTTAATAGGAGAGGCCTGGGATAGGCTGATGATGTGCAGACCTCGGAATTCTGGTAGCATTTTTGAGCTATCATAGGGACTTCTCGTATATCGACTACCGATTATACAAATGTATATCGATATATGCAGAATACAATGTAAAATAATTATGATTACAAATGGAAGTAAACAACAGGCGGTCTTATCGCTAATGAGCTCTCTTTTAGATTGCGTTTGGATACCAACTTTAAGGAAATTGTAAATAGAAATTAAAATGTTAATATTTTATTAGTCATTATTCATATTTGTGGATTTCTTATGGCTAACTATCAATCATTTTTCGCATGAAATTGCTACGAGAATTGCTATTTAACATTTTCAGCCACTCAAAAGTTATCTACGAGATCGCTGATGAGCGATAAGATCGCCTATTGTTAACTTCTACTTGTAATCATGATTATGTTACATTGTATTTTGTATTTATCACATATGTATAATCGGTAGTCGATAAACGAGAAGTCCCTATGACAGCTCAAAAATGCTACCAGAATTCCGATATCTGGTGATGTGTTTACCTGTGTAGTATTGTAGCGTGGGCGTCCAGTGTCCCAGACTCTTCATACGGAGCGCGATGTAGAGCGCCGCGGCCGCCATCTTGCTGTCCGAGTGTCGCACTAGCGCGTAGTCTGAATCGGCCCTTATGATAATATAAACACTTCTTGTTTCAATAGCGGTGTTTACCTGTGTAGTATTGTAGCGTGGGCGTCCAGTGTCCCAGACTCTTCATACGGAGCGCGATGTAGAGCGCCGCGGCCGCCATCTTGCTGTCCGAGTGTCGCACTAGCGCGTAGTCTAGTAGACACTGCTCTAGCACGAACCGCGCTAGCGTTAGCGTCGGCATTGATAGCACGAGTCAGCCGCTGCCATTCCGGTCTGAATCGGCCCTCATGATAATATAAACACTTTTTCATCACACTTGCTCGTAAATGCTGATTTTATAAGCAGGCACGCATGAACGTAATGAGCTATATTATTATGTCCATGGTCGTAATGACTTGTTTTTTAGTTTTCAAACAACATCACGTGGCACTGGCGCGCCGCCCGCTGTCCGCACAGACGGCGGCGCGCGCTGCGCCGGGACTTCTGTTATACAAATTATAAAAAGAAATCCCTGTTTTTGAGAAATGATGATTAATAGACCATTTTAGACTAGTTTTGTGGAAATATATTGTTTTATTTACTTTTTTTGGCTCACAGGTGTGATGAAAAACATTGTGTGTGCCACGGGCGGTACAAGAATTATGAACTCGTGTAAAGTAAAGCCCGCGCCTTCGGCTTGGGCTTTACTTTCACACTCGTTCATAATTTCTTATTTACCGCCCTTTATACACAATGTACTATTCTTGTTTCAATAGCGATGTTTACCCGTGTAGTATTGTAGCGTGGGCGTCCAGTGTCCCAGACTCTTCATACGGAGCGCGATGTAGAGCGCCGCGGCCGCCATCTTGCTGTCCGAGTGTCGCACTAGCGCGTAGTCTGAATCGGCCCTTATGATAATATAAACACTTTGTTTCAATAGCGGTGTTTACCTGTGTAGTATTGTAGCGTGGGCGTCCAGTGTCCCAGACTCTTCATACGGAGCGCGATGTAGAGCGCCGCGGCCGCCATCTTGCTGTCCGAGTGTCGCACTAGCGCGTAGTCTGAATCGGCCCTTATGATAATATAAACACTTCTTGTTTCAATAGCGGTGTTTACCTGTGTAGTATTGTAGCGTGGGCGTCCAGTGTCCCAGACTCTTCATACGGAGCGCGATGTAGAGCGCCGCGGCCGCCATCTTGCTGTCCGAGTGTCGCACTAGCGCGTAGTCTGAATCGGCCCTTATGATAATATAAACACTTCTTGTTTCAATAGCGGTGTTTACCTGTGTAGTATTGTAGCGTGGGCGTCCAGTGTCCCAGACTCTTCATACGGAGCGCGATGTAGAGCGCCGCGGCCGCCATCTTGCTGTCCGAGTGTCGCACTAGCGCGTAGTCTAGTAGACACTGCTCTAGCACGAACCGCGCTAGCGTTAGCGTCGGCATTGATAGCACGAGTCAGCCGCTGCCATTCCGGTCTGAATCGGCCCTCATGATAATATAAACACTTTTTCATCACACTTGCTCGTAAATGCTGATTTTATAAGCAGGCACGCATGAACGTAATGAGCTATATTATTATGTCCATGGTCGTAATGACTTGTTTTTTAGTTTTCAAACAACATCACGTGGCACTGGCGCGCCGCCCGCTGTCCGCACAGACGGCGGCGCGCGCTGCGCCGGGACTTCTGTTATACAAATTATAAAAAGAAATCCCTGTTTTTGAGAAATGATGATTAATAGACCATTTTAGACTAGTTTTGTGGAAATATATTGTTTTATTTACTTTTTTTGGCTCACAGGTGTGATGAAAAACATTGTGTGTGCCACGGGCGGTACAAGAATTATGAACTCGTGTAAAGTAAAGCCCGCGCCTTCGGCTTGGGCTTTACTTTCACACTCGTTCATAATTTCTTATTTACCGCCCTTTATACACAATGTACTATTCTTGTTTCAATAGCGATGTTTACCCGTGTAGTATTGTAGCGTGGGCGTCCAGTGTCCCAGACTCTTCATACGGAGCGCGATGTAGAGCGCCGCGGCCGCCATCTTGCTGTCCGAGTGTCGCACTAGCGCGTAGTCTGAATCGGCCCTTATGATAATATAAACACTTTGTTTCAATAGCGGTGTTTACCTGTGTAGTATTGTAGCGTGGGCGTCCAGTGTCCCAGACTCTTCATACGGAGCGCGATGTAGAGCGCCGCGGCCGCCATCTTGCTGTCCGAGTGTCGCACTAGCGCGTAGTCTGAATCGGCCCTTATGATAATATAAACACTTCTTGTTTCAATAGCGGTGTTTACCTGTGTAGTATTGTAGCGTGGGCGTCCAGTGTCCCAGACTCTTCATACGGAGCGCGATGTAGAGCGCCGCGGCCGCCATCTTGCTGTCCGAGTGTCGCACTAGCGCGTAGTCTGAATCGGCCCTTATGACAATATAAACACTTCTTGTTTCAATAGCGGTGTTCACCTGTGTAGTATTGTAGCGTGGGCGTCCAGTGTCCCAGACTCTTCATACGGAGCGCGATGTAGAGCGCCGCGGCGGCCATCTTGCTGTCCGAGTGTCGCACTAGCGCGTAGTCTAGTAGACACTGCTCTAGCACGAACCGCGCTAGCGTTAGCGTCGGCATCGATAGCACGAGTCAGCCGCTGCCATTCCGGTCTGAATCGGCCCTTATGATAATATAAACACTTTTTCATCACACTTGCTCGTAAATGCTGATTTTATAAGCAGGCACGCATGAACGTAATGAGCTATATTATGGCCATGGTCGTAATGACTTGTTTTTTAGTTTTCAAACAACAACACATCGCACTGGCGCGCCGCCCGCTGTCCGCACAGACGGCGGCGCGCGCTGCGCCGGGACTTCTGTTATACAAATTATAAAAAGAAATCCCTGTTTTTGAGAAATGATGATTAATAGACCATTTTAGACTAGTTTTGCGAAAATATATTGTTTTATTTACTCTTTTTACCTCACAGGTGTGATGAAAAACATTGTGTGTGCCACGGGCGGTACAAGAATTGTGAACGAGTGTGAAAGTAAAGCCCAAGCCGAAGGCGCGGGCTTTACTTCACACGAGTTCACAATTTCTTATTTACCGCCCTTAATACACAATGTACTATTCTTGTTTAAATAGCGGTGTTTACCTATGTAGTATTGTAGCGTGGGCGTCCAGTGTCCCAGACTCTTCATACGGAGCGCGATGTAGAGCGCCGCGGCCGCCATCTTGCTGTCCGAGTGTCGCACTAGCGCGTAGTCTGAATCGGCCCTTATGACAATATAAACACTTCTTGTTTCAATAGCGGTGTTCACCTGTGTAGTATTGTAGCGTGGGCGTCCAGTGTCCCAGACTCTTCATACGGAGCGCGATGTAGAGCGCCGCGGCGGCCATCTTGCTGTCCGAGTGTCGCACTAGCGCGTAGTCTAGTAGACACTGCTCTAGCACGAACCGCGCTAGCGTTAGCGTCGGCATCGATAGCACGAGTCAGCCGCTGCCATTCCGGTCTGAATCGGCCCTTATGATAATATAAACACTTTTTCATCACACTTGCTCGTAAAATATTATGGCCATGGTCGTAATGACTTGTTTTTTAGTTTTCAAACAACATCACGTCGCACTGGCGCGCCGCCCGCTGCCAGCCACGCGCCACGCCGGCGGGAGGCGGCGGAGGCGGCGCGCGCTGCGCCGGGACTTCTGTTATACAAATTATAAAAACACATCCCTGTTTTTGAGAAATGATGATTATAGACCATTTTAGACTAGTTTTGTGAAAATATATTCTTTTATTTACTTTTTTTGCCTCACAGGTGTGATGAAAAACATTGTGTGTGCCACGGGCGGTACAAGAATTATGAACTCGTGTGAAGTAAAGCCCGCGCCTTCGGCTTGGGCTTTACTTTCACACTCGTTCATAATTTCTTATTTACCGCCCTTAATACACAATGTACTATTCTTGTTTCAATAGCGGTGTTTACCTGTATAGTATTGTAGCGTGGGCGTCCAGTGTCCCAGACTCTTCATACGGAGCGCGATGTAGAGCGCCGCGGCCGCCATCTTGCTGTCCGAGTGTCGCACTAGCGCGTAGTCTGAATCGGCCCTTATGATAATATAAACACTTCTTGTTTCAATAGCGGTGTTTACCTGTGTAGTATTGTAGCGTGGGCGTCCAGTGTCCCAGACTCTTCATACGGAGCGCGATGTAGAGCACCGCGGCCGCCATCTTGCTGTCCGAGTGTCGCACTAGCGCGTAGTCTGAATCGGCCCTTATGATAATATAAACACTTCTTGTTTCAATAGCGGTGTTTACCTGTGTAGTATTGTAGCGTGGGCGTCCAGTGTCCCAGACTCTTCATACGGAGCGCGATGTAGAGCGCCGCGGCGGCCATCTTGCTGTCCGAGTGTCGCACTAGCGCGTAGTCTAGTAGACACTGCTCTAGCACGAACCGCGCTAGCGTTAGCGTCGGCATCGATAGCACGAGTCAGCCGCTGCCATTCCGGTCTGAATCGGCCCTTATGATAATATAAACACTTTTTCATCACACTTGCTCGTAAATGCTGATTTCATAAGCAGGCACGCATGAACGTAATGAGCTATATTATTATGTCCATGGTCGTAAGGACTTTTTTTAAAATTTTCAAACAACAACACATCGCACTGGCGCGCCGCCCGCTGTCCGCACAGACGGCGGCGCGCGCTGCGCCGGGACTTCTGTTATACAAATGATAAAAAGAAATCCCTGTTTTTGAGAAATGATGATTATTAGACCATTTTAGACTAGTTTTGTGAAAATATATTGTTTTATTTACTCTTTTTGCCTCACAGGTGTGATGAAAAACATTGTGTGTGCCACGGGCGGTACAAGAATTGTGAACTCGTGTGAAGTAAAGCCCGCGCCTTCGGCTTGGGCTTTACTTTCACACTCGTTCACGATTTCTTATTTACCGCCCTTAATACACAATGTACTATTCTTGTTTCAATAGCGGTGTTCACCTGTGTAGTATTGTAGCGTGGGCGTCCAGTGTCCCAGACTCTTCATACGGAGCGCGATGTAGAGCGCCGCGGCCGCCATCTTGCTGTCCGAGTGTCGCACTAGCGCGTAGTCTGAATCGGCCCTTATGATAATATAAACACTTCTTGTTTCAATAGCGGTGTTTACCTGTGTAGTATTGTAGCGTGGGCGTCCAGTGTCCCAGACTCTTCATACGGAGCGCGATGTAGAGCGCCGCGGCCGCCATCTTGCTGTCCGAGTGTCGCACTAGCGCGTAGTCTGAATCGGCCCTTATGATAATATAAACACTTCTTGTTTCAATAGCGGTGTTCACCTGTGTAGTATTGTAGCGTGGGCGTCCAGTGTCCCAGACTCTTCATACGGAGCGCGATGTAGAGCGCCGCGGCCGCCATCTTGCTGTCCGAGTGTCGCACTAGCGCGTAGTCTGAATCGGCCCTTATGATAATATAAACACTTCTTGTTTCAATAGCGGTGTTCACCTGTGTAGTATTGTAGCGTGGGCGTCCAGTGTCCCAGACTCTTCATACGGAGCGCGATGTAGAGCGCCGCGGCCGCCATCTTGCTGTCCGAGTGTCGCACTAGCGCGTAGTCTGAATCGGCCCTTATGATAATATAAACACTTCTTGTTTCAATAGCGGTGTTCACCTGTGTAGTATTGTAGCGTGGGCGTCCAGTGTCCCAGACTCTTCATACGGAGCGCGATGTAGAGCGCCGCGGCCGCCATCTTGCTGTCCGAGTGTCGCACTAGCGCGTAGTCTAGTAGACACTGCTCTAGCACGAACCGCGCTAGCGTTAGCGTCGGCATCGATAGCACGAGTCAGCCGCTGCCGTTCCGGTCTGAATCGGCCCTTATGATAATATAAACACTTTTTCATCACACTTGCTCGTAAATGCTGATTTTATAAGAAGGCATGCATGAACGTAATGAGCTATATTATTATGTCCATGGTCGTAATGACTGTTTTTTAAATTGTCAAACAACATCACGTGGCACTGGCGCGCCGCCCGCTGTCCGCACAGACGGCGGCGCGCGCTGCGCCGGGACTTCTGTTATACAAATTATAAAAAGAAATCCCTGTTTTTGAGAAATGATGATTAATAGACAATTTTAGACTAGTTTTGTGAAAATATATTGTTTTATTTACTCTTTTTGCCTCACAGGTGTGATGAAAAACATTGTGTGTGCCACGGGCGGTACAAGAATTGTGAACGAGTGTGAAAGTAAAGCCCAAGCCGAAGGCGCGGGCTTTACTTCACACGAGTTCACAATTTCTTATTTACCGCCCTTAATACACAATGTACTATTCTTGTTTCAATAGCGGTGTTTACCCGTGTAGTATTGTAGCGTGGGCGTCCAGTGTCCCAGACTCTTCATACGGAGCGCGATGTAGAGCGCCGCGGCCGCCATCTTGCTGTCCGAGTGTCGCACTAGCGCGTAGTCTGAATCGGCCCTTATGATAATATAAACACTTCTTGTTTCAATAGCGGTGTTTACCTGTGTAGTATTGTAGCGTGGGCGTCCAGTGTCCCAGACTCTTCATACGGAGCGCGATGTAGAGCGCCGCGGCCGCCATCTTGCTGTCCGAGTGTCGCACTAGCGCGTAGTCTGAATCGGCCCTTATGATAATATAAACACTTCTTGTTTCAATAGCGGTGTTTACCTGTGTAGTATTGTAGCGTGGGCGTCCAGTGTCCCAGACTCTTCATACGGAGCGCGATGTAGAGCGCCGCGGCCGCCATCTTGCTGACCGAGTGTCGCACTAGCGCGTAGTCTAGTAGACACTGCTCTAGCACGAACCGCGCTAGCGTTAGCGTCGGCATCGATAGCACGAGTCAGCCGCTGCCATTCCGGTCTGAATCGGCCCTTATGATAATATAAACACTTTTTCATCACACTTGCTCGTAAATGCTGATTTTATAAGCAGGCATGCATGAACGTAATGAGCTATATTATTATGTCCGTGGTCGTAATGACTTTTTTTAAAATTTTCAAACAACAACACGTCGCACTGGCGCGCCGCCCGCTGCCAGCCACGCGCCACGCCGGCGGGAGGCGGCGGAGGCGGCGCGCGCTGCGCCGGGACTTCTGTTATAGAAATGATGAAAAGAAATCCCTGTTTTTGAGAAATGATGATTAATAGACCATTTTAGACTACTTTTGTGAAAATATATTGTTTTATTTACTCTTTTTGCCTCACAGGTGTGATGAAAAACATTGTGTGTGCCACGGGCGGTACAAGAATTATGAACTCGTGTGAAGTAAAGCCCGCGCCTTCGGCTTGGGCTTTACTTTCACACTCGTTCACAATTTCTTATTTACCGCCCTTAATACACAATGTACTATTCTTGTTTCAATAGCGGTATTTACCTGTGTAGTATTGTAGCGTGGGCGTCCAGTGTCCCAGACTCTTCATACGGAGCGCGATGTAGAGCGCCGCGGCCGCCATCTTGCTGTCCGAGTGTCGCACTAGCGCGTAGTCTGAATCGGCCCTTATGATAATATAAACACTTCTTGTTTCAATAGCGGTGTTTACCTGTGTAGTATTGTAGCGTGGGCGTCCAGTGTCCCAGACTCTTCATACGGAGCGCGATGTAGAGCGCCGCGGCCGCCATCTTGCTGTCCGAGTGTCGCACTAGCGCGTAGTCTGAATCGGCCCTTATGATAATATAAACACTTCTTGTTTCAATAGCGGTGTTTACCTGTGTAGTATTGTAGCGTGGGCGTCCAGTGTCCCAGACTCTTCATACGGAGCGCGATGTAGAGCGCCGCGGCCGCCATCTTGCTGTCCGAGTGTCGCACTAGCGCGTAGTCTAGTAGACACTGCTCTAGCACGAACCGCGCTAGCGTTAGCGTCGGCATCGATAGCACGAGTCAGCCGCTGCCATTCCGGTCTGAATCGGCCCTTATGATAATATAAACACTTTTTCATCACACTTGCTCGTAAATGCTGATTTTATAAGCAGGCATGCATGAACGTAATGAGCTATATTATTATGTCCGTGGTCGTAATGACTTTT
>JALPQI010023513.1:0-18567 GCA_025490895.1 Thaumatotibia leucotreta
GCATGGTGGCGGCAGTAAGAATACATTTGTCACCACCCCAAATCTTCCCGGGGGTGTCGTAAGAGTCGACGAATATTGAAGTGGGACTGCATCACTGCATTCATTTATGAAGATTGACAATGGGCAACAGCACCATCACAGCGATTGGCATCTTGGCTACGCGCCTGGATCTACCGCAATTATCTAAAGGTGCATTTAGACCAAGCGAACATTCGCTATTCTAACCTCCCACTCTACGAAATTCGATCGTTACACAAAACGTGATTGGTTGATTCCGTAGGGATAGAACAGCGAATGCTCTTTTGGTCTGAATGCACCTTAAGATCGTAAATTTTAAGCATCACTGTCCTTCACTTCGACTACGCTTTGATTAGAGTGACAAAACACACAGAGGCTTACCCATTCATTTACTACGAGTATGTCTATTTAAAGCAAGCCTTACACCTTACATCTAGTTGTAGGAGCGGACCTAATTGCTGGCATAGTAAAGTGGTATTCATATCTCATTCCTTAGTACAGCTTTATCTCCACTACTTACGCAAAAACTTATTTAAGCGCGCGGTTGATTTGTGCGTCTACCGCAGCATTAAGTAGGTAAGCTGCGTTTGACGAGTGCGATCAACGCAATGGGGTTGCCACGTCTCCATTAGGGTTGGAAATTCTGTACAAAATCTAATGCGTCTGACGCTGCGATTAACGCACAAAGCAACCGCGCGATTTATTTTATACTGGTATTGTGTTTGTGTTGTGTGGATTGGAATAACGTCGTTGCGAAAAAACGTCGCATGCGCACGCGGCGATCACGAACGAGAAATTCGTAATTAGGTACTTCACTTTGTCAAGGGTGATGAGTTTCTGTATTTATAATCACATTAGTATATGCAATTTGTATTTAGGTTTACATACATTATATTATTATATTTGTGACACAAAATCATGTTTTGTCATAGTGATTGACGGAGAGTAAGTAAATCTTGTATATCAGCATAGGCTTAGAACACTGTAAAAAATCGATGTTATACATTTATTACTACAAAAAAGTACAATTACGATATATTTTACAATATTAAGTATAAATCACTTCTTGCATTTATGATACCTACATAACATAACTATTAGGGTGGATCGCGGTTTTTTAATTTTTTTTTATTTTATTTTAAACGTAATGGGCTAGTGAAAAGTAGATGCTCTGCTTATTACTTTAAAAGGAAATTAACTTATTTTTTAAAATTTCTTAGTTTTAATACTGCCCCAAGCCTGTCAAACATTAACCATATTGTAATCTGTGGGCCACATTTTGGCAAAGATAACTATAATTCTGGTGTATAGTTGTAGTCTGCGTCTGTAAATAGTTATAAAGACTAGGCTAGAATCGCGGAAAATAATGCCGGTATTTAACACAAAGAGAGATTACAAACTAATGTAAGCGTGCGAAATTTTGTCAATTTTCCAAGGTATTTTCTAAGATAAAAAGTCATGTTAATTGCAAGAAATGTGTACTACTAGATTATTTGTATCTTTTTTAATAATAAATAGATGATTTGAATATTTTTATTTTCTTTTAATGGCCTTAAACACCGACTTAGATCTGTCTATAATTTTCATATTTTCAGTGTTCTTGGGGCAGTACAAGATGTACGAATATTAAGAATTGACCATAATGTTTTTCATTTACTTTATAATGGAGCATCGATTTAGAACTAGCCCATTTTGAAAATCTAAAAAAAAAAATTCGATCCACCCTAATAACTATGTTTTAATAATTTGAATACAGTTCAAGATGAAAGTTTTATAATAATATCATCATTGCATTCACTTGATCCCACCAGTCTCAACTATCGGCGAAAATGCTTAAATTGCTCCCTCTTTACGACATATCCCTCCCGTGATATGACAGGTAAAATAATAAATATATTATAATATTTATAATGATAGGAACCGTTATTTGCGTTGGTACTTTATCTCCGGTCATCTCAGATATCATCTAGTTCAGTTTTGATTTATCACGACGTGCAAGTGATAAGCTATTGAAGATTGTACTTCAAACTGTCAAACAAATTTCATCATCATCATATCAGTCTAGACATATCTGTCCACCTTGTTGAAAACTTCCAACTGATTTTTCCTCAACTTCAAATGTTTTTTTTTTTTTTTAAGTTAGGATTCGCTGCAGTTACCATAAAAGATAATCAACATTGCAATAGCGCATTATCACATTATTTTATAACCAAATTTAGTGTACAATTTTTCATAATATGATAATTGCAAACAGGCATACAACCTGTTGGTACGCAATTACCGTAAACTAAGGACTGCATCTTCAGTGGTGTCACATGCATGCTGCTGAGCCTAAAACTTTACGGTTGTCGGTTTCAGACTCTCACACAAATCATCTCTACATTCGTATGTCTGGATTAATTTATTCCGCCAGGCAATCTATTTCATAAGGGTGCATCTAGACCAAACGAGCGAATGCTTCGAAGAATCTTTGGAATACGTTTGTTGCATAAAATGTGATTCGTCGAAACGGGCATTCGCTCATTTTATCCCCCACTCTTCGAAATTCGTTTGTTACACAAAACGTGATTCGTCGAAATTCGTTGATTTCGTAGAGTGGGGGATAGAATTAGCGAATGCTCGTTTGGTCTAAATGCACCTATAAAAATCGTAATATTGTTTTCCCGCAAGAAACATAAACAAAATAGAAACACAGAAAAAAAATTTGATTACTTATGAAAACATAAGATAAAGGATAAGAGTACCTACTTGATATTAGTACAAAGGTTTATTCTACTAGTTAGTCATCCAGATGGTACAGGAGGGCCAAATCTCACTTATTAAGTGTATTTTTATGGACTACAAAGTATTCCGCCAGCAGCCTGTAACTTCGACCATCTTCTGTGGCTATTCCATCTTTCTTTTAATACGACTTATCTCACAACAAAACTTATATGCAATAGCACTTTTCAAAGCTAACACGACAGTAAGGGCTAACGGTGCACCGCAATGCACCGTACAACCAACACTAAATATAATGTATACGATTTTGCACCTTATTCTAACAGGATAAGTAAAATTATGAAGATATATTTATGAACTTAACTACACAATCGACATTAAAATTATAACCCTTATGTCGTAGCAAGAAAGTGCATAATTGTGCATATATTTTTGAAGTGAATGACGTGACTTGACGTAATGTAACGTAACGGGTTGAGAATGACCGGCTAGTATCTGAATTCAATGTACTGTTAGCTGCAAAAGTACATGGCCTATTCTTGATTCAATTTAATGATTTATAATATTACTTATAATAATAATAGTATCTATTTATTCAAATCATTTATTACGGTGAGATGGGCAATTAGGTTTTTACCTTTTTTATTGTCTTTCAATCGTGAAGTAAACGTGCTTCGTATTTTAACCGTAATAGTTTTGTAACTGAAAGATCCTAATTATATTCTTACATAATTTCATTCAATAAATTCATTTTTAACATTGAATTAGGTAACCCGAACACCAACAGTACTTAGAAACACTCACACGCTCGAAACGTAAAGTATTCGAGGTAGTCGGAATAAATTACATTATGAGCCGTACCTATACAGTACGTACCTACGGTATTCAATCAAGAACAAATAATAAGCGCGATACTAATCACCAATTAACTAAACCCAAAATGTGCTAACACAATGAGAATAATTATTTCAAAACCAATCAACCAATCCTTCCAGCACTATTTCACTATTAAAACGCATTTAAATCAATAATTACATGCCCACAAAGCAGCACAGTTAAATTAAGAAATAATTACTCCTCATAAACAGCGGTCGTAAATTAAAATTAGAATTATAACACCTTTAATTATACAGCCATTTGTTTCAGAGTGACGCATGTCAAGGTCGTGACGTCGGGTGACCAATTTGACAACTGCCAATCGGTGTTGCCAGCCGTACTATAATTATCCTATACGTACATATTATAGTGTGGGAAAAGAATATAAATTATAATTTGATAAGGAACACTATCTCATCCTTTACAGAATAATCTAAAAAATAATGACGATTTAGCCACTTTTTAATTTTTACATAATCTTTTTTTTCAGGCTGTAGATTGTCTTTCTACTTTGCTATTTATCCGAGTAGCATTTATTTTAAGAGTCACTACATAATTAATTTTTTTGTAATCTTTGGTGTGGTAATATTTTTTTACATTATTTTGTTACTTTGGGGAGAAAATCTATTATGGAAGATGTATTCGCCCCTTATATACCTAATCCACCTATGACAAAAAGAGTAGAAATTAAAAAGTGACAACATTGTGTAAGCAAGTATTATAATTAGGCAATACTTGATTACTTTACGATACTGGCAACTCAGCTGTTCTCGCTTTCACATAGGCAGGAGCACTGGCTGATTTATACTTTTAAAAAGTTAAGGAATAACAATAGCCAAGCGGCGCGCGGTGCGCGCACGTTTTGTAAAATGGGAAATATAATTATAAATAATTTTGAGTATAATCGTGTTATTTTCAGCTTGTAATAATATGTGCGATTTATATAAACATTAGATGGAATATAAATAATGGTAAAACTGAGGCAGTTGGCTAAAACGAGCATAATAAATTTGTTAAAGGTAAGGTAAGATAAACAATTGTGATGGCTGTTAAGAATATGTTTTTTGAATGAATAATTAGTGCAGCAGTGTAGCAATAATTAGTATGTAAACGCTTGTTGGACTATTCCTTTCAATCGTTATGTTGTAATTCGGTATTTTTACATCTAACAAAAAAATTGCAACTCTTAAATATTTTATAAAACCATTTGAGTGATTCCTCAAAATATACAGAATAATTTTAATATATTTATACGATAATGCAATTGTACTAACCTGGCAACTCTGATGTCATTTATGATGACACGTACTAAGTGACGTTTGACGACGTCGTTCGGTAATCGTTTTTGGAGGCGTCGTTTAGGCTCCCGTTATTATGATGCATTGTTTTAGTTCCTAATCGTTTTCTTGCGGTTTATTTTCATTCATAGATTGTTAGTTGTTTTCGTAATTATTTGTATTGGTTGACGGCCTCTGTAGTTAGTAATTGTAAGTCAAGTTGTGTGTCTCAGGTTCGAATAGGTACCGCGGTATGCATTTGCAAATCATAACCCTAGTCGTACCTAGTCCCACGGAACTAGGCCGTCATCATCATCTTCATATCAGCCGAAAGCGTCCACTGCTGAACATAGGCCTCCTCTAAAGGTTGCCACAATGACCGGTCCTGTGCCACCGCATCCAGCGGACTCCTGCGACCTTTACCAGGTCATCAGTTCTTGTGGGGGGACTACCCACGCTGCGCCTTCCGGTACGTGGCCGCCACTAGAGAACCTTCCCGCCCCTACGGCCATCGGTTCTACGCGCAATGTGCCCCGCCCACTTCCACTTCAGCTTAGTGATTCGGAGAGCTATTTCGGTTACTTTGGTTCTGCTGCGTATGGTCTCATTTGCATTAAATTATTCCATGATAATTGTTATACTTTGAGTTAATTTTTTACGTGTCCAACATTTACCTACTGATGATCTATTAACTGTTTCGAAAACAAGCAACATTGTCCACTTCTAATTTAGTAAGAATCCTGAACTATATGCCGTTCCCGATGATGCAAGATGGTCTCGCACATAAACTGTTGTAAAGTGCCGCGAGTCAACTCTTGCGCAAGCCGCGTAAGGGCCGAAGGCTGGGAAAACGGACTTTTGTAACCGGGAGGTAAAATGCAGCTTTCGCAGTGACATTCTATTGTGCTTCGGTTTTATAGTTGTTTGCGGAAGCGTTCTGTTTTGAAGTAACAATAACCCTATGAAATTTTACAATGATGATTACTATAGGGAAATAACCCATAATTTTCTACATACTATGTATTTATGCTACATATTCAGTACAAAGTATAAAAGAGCATTTCTCAAAAAGTTTGGAAACTTGGATAACCTTTTCGATATTGATAGAAATTGGAGGGCTGACAGTGTCAATGATGCTGACTTGCTGAACTATTTGTAGGAATCGTTCCTTTATTGTTACCAATAATGTATAGGAATCTAGAACGTTATTAACCCGTATTTCATGAGTAATCATCGCGGTAACCGTAGAAAATATTCAATGCATATACCTGTATTTAGTTCGATATGGGTAAGATTTTCAGAAAATAATAATATTTATTTATAAGAGGACAAACGAGCAAATGCTCTTTGCCTGGTGGTGACGGCAGTAAGAATACATTTGTCACCACTCCAACTCTTCCCGCGGGTATCGTAAGAGCCAACCTATGGGATCGAAATGTCACTGACCAGTCTTTCATATAAGATTGATGATGGGCAGCAGCGTCATCAATTATCATAGTGGTCACATTACTGCGATCGCCATTTACCTCCTAATGCGTCTATATGCATAGTTAATAGGAGCGGCCTACGCCCAGCAGTGGACTGTGATAGGCTGATGATGAGAGCGAATGCTCATTCTATCGTATCGGTAACGTTACGTTTTACTCGATACGTAAAGCCGGCCATTGCGCTCGCTCCAATATGTCAGTGCGAGAGCGATAAAACGCATTACGTATCGAGTAAAACCTAACGTATTCTTTACTTTCCAACTTATGGTACGGCTATTTACAGTTCCAACGGTCCTCAAGCGCAGTTGAAACAACATTTTAGCGCTCTTAGCTGACCAACGTTTAACTGGAGCGAATCCTGCGCAGTACATTGCCCACTTCTCTAACTGCATAGCTACGCATCTGAGATTGCCGTGCGAACGGGAACATTTGCGTTTTGAAATGCAACTTAAAGAATCTGTGCTCGCTGGGAAGAATTATGTGTTGTGATTTAGATGAGAAAATGTAAATGGAACATTTTAAGTGATAGTTTTTAATTTGCTTTGTTTTTAAAGAATTTTAGGGTGAATATCTGAGCGTTTCAACCGCCTCATTTTGGTGGCATCATTTTTGGCGAAGTTTCTATTCTTTACAATGTGCTACTTTGTCATTTGAAGGAGGCGCGGTACCTTATATTAACTGACGAAGTATAACATTGAAACGTTTAGAAGCTTCGGCAAAAATGATACTCGTACCACCAAAATTAGGCGGTTGAAACGCTCAGATATTCACGCTTTAATTTGACAAAAAACACGACATAACCTACGAGTACGACTTATATTTCTGTAGGTACATTTTTGTCTGCTTTCAATTTAATTTGCCCTATTTACGTTAGTTTTAGATCGTCAGAAGTAAGTTCCAGTTTGTTCGCTGCAAACCATATTTTCCTACTACTCGCAAAAAACTATGTTTAATTAGACTGACCATCCACTATAGTCTGCGACCATATTATTATATATAACATGGACGTCTAACGCTAGCTCAAAAATGCCCCCAAAAACAATTGTTAAATTGTGCCAAGATGGGCAGAACATAGCGCTTTTCTTAACACCGCGCATATTTCGGCGCAACATCTTTGACAAATGTTTATAGAATATAGTCAATCAAAACTTTGATGGACCAATCACAACTTTTTTTAAAGTTTTATAGGTTGACATTCAAATTCATTATCGTGACGCATCGAAGAGGGGGTGACACTTATCAACTGAAATTCAGGACCGTCCGTTTTTGAAACGCCATTTAGTATGGCGTGCGGCTTCCATGTTTTATTTGTTCGTAGACTATAGTGGATGGTGATAACCAAACTGGGTGAAGATATAAATTGCGTTTGCGCAAGCTTACCACTTCAGACGGACTCGGACTATCAATTAGTAGACGATGGGAAATTGTGAAATGCAGGAGCACAATTTAGCGCCTCGACGTGTTAACGACTATTGAGACCAAGTTGTAATGGAAATTGAAAAGTTGGAATGATGATGTCGAAACGAGAGATGAGGGATTGATGTTTTAAAGATACGTCATATACTTTAAATAATTAAGTTATATGCGTAAACGTCAGCCTCCTTAGTATTGACCCTGCTTACGAAGCTGGAGGTTCCGGGTTCAAATCCCGGCGAGGGCATCATTTGTGTATTTATTTCGGTCGAGGTTGTCTATGTACTTATTTAAGTATTTATATGTACCTATCGATCTATCTATGTATATATCGTCGCTAGATACCCGTCGCTTGGTCCCAAGATATTTGTTTATGCTTATTTATTAAACATGTGTTTGTGAACATGTATCTCGCCGTGTGGTGACGGCAGCAAGAATACATTTGTCACCATCCCCACTCTTCCCGCGGGCGTCGTAAGAGTCGACTAAGGAATTGAAGTGTCACTAACCATCCTTTGAATTGATTGATGATGAGCAGCAGCGTCATCATTGTGGACACAATTACTGCGATCGCCAACCCGCTTACCCAGCGGAGCGATTATGGGCATTTACCTCCTAATGCATCGATACGCATAGTTAATAGGAGAGGCCTACGTCCAGCAGTGGACTGAGATAGGCTGATGATGTGATGTGATGTGTGTTTGTGAATATAACTAGGTAAGCTTGCTTCGGGTTTCAATAACATTTGACATTAGGTCACAATATTTTTTGTTTATTTTGACGTGTAGAATGCATAGTTAAAATCTCTCGCAATGCTCGTAAGCACACAGTATAAATATATCGTTACCTGTGACCCACAGTCCTTAATTGAGCTTACCCTGAGACTAGATCGATTTGTGTAAAATATCCTAAGATATTTATTTATACCTAATTATCAGACTACGGCAGTTAAAAGTTGAATAATAGAAAACAATATTTACGATCTTTTCATCCGGTATTTATAATTGATCGAATAATCAATATTTAACATTTCTACAATTCCTTTTCCCGACTCTTTTCATTCGTTTATTTATTACGTTTCATTCAAACATGAAAACAATCAACTGCATCTAATCATATTTGGATCTAAACGTAAGTATTCGCAAGGATCTTAACGTATAAGCCCTTTTGAATGTTGTGCTGTGTCGCAAGCGTTTCCCACATTTGTATGGTTCACAACACGCTCATAGCTTTCCGTGTGGTACAAAAACGTATGCTACCTCGCTTTGTGTTTCTTTAATAATAATGTTAGGTTGAACGTTCATAGTTCATACTCACCTTCGATGCGGCATGGGATCTCTTCGACAAGATGCAAGTACCTACTTATCTACCTATGGGTAATTGCTATGTTAACTACTTAATTTATAGTAATCGGAACTTTGGGTGCAAAATTTTAATAACACTTCGTCAAGTGGTCATGAAAGAGCATACATCCATAAAATATACATCATAAGTATGTATATTTTATGGATCTTGAACATCCAAGCATCCCTCCCTATTCGGTATGGGGGTTTAGGGATACGAAAAATTTCATGTGTGGCTTCTCCTGCATTTTTGGCATCCGTCCACAGCACGTCTGATCTCACAGGAAAGATCCTAAGGGCTCTGCCTATTAACTGTGAGACTGCGGGTTTGGAGGACGCCAAAAATGCATTCAAAATTGCTTGCCCTTCTAAAAATTTTCCTGACAACCTAAAATCGCAAAGGAGCTGGGACAATGTGTATTGTGATCTAACATACAATTCTCTTCTAAACAGCTCTGCAGGTCCGGATCGTGCGAGACTTTTGGCGGTCGGAACCCGGGAAGCTGGTTACTGGCTGCATGCCCATCCTTCGGCTAGTACTGGTACTTTCCTGGATCCGGCCTCTCTTAGGCTCGCAACCGGCCTGAGACTCGGGGCCGCGGTATGTACCCCTCACTTATGTTGTTGTGGCACAGACGTGGACCGACTGGGACACCACGGACTAAGTTGTCAAAAAAGCGCAGGCCGTATTTCCAGACATGCGACGCTTAACGACATAATCCGCAGGTCTCTTGCCACGATCAACGTACCTGCTCTTCTTGAGCCTACTGGTATTATTAGAGATGATGGTAAGAGACCTGATGGTGTGTCTTTGGTTCCTTGGAGCTTGGGACGGATGTTGGTATGGGATGCTACTTGCGTAGATACCCTGGCACCGTCCCATCTTCAACGAACTACGTTTAAGGCAGCCGCTGCGGCTGAAAATGCCGAATTTTTAAAACGTAATAAATATAAGGGCCTCGGCAAAGAGTACGATTTTGTACCGTTTGGCGTAGAAACTTTAGGTTCTTGGGGCCCCAGCGCACGCAAATTGTTTGCTGAGATCGCGAAACGTCTGGTTGATATGACTAAAGACCGAAGAGCTGGCGATTTCCTCGCACAACGCATCAGTATTGCGATACAGCGAGGAAATGCCGCCAGCATCCTCGGTACGATGCCACAAGGGCCAATCTTAGATATAGGTTAGGTTAAGTAGATTAGTTAGATTTAATCTTTGTACATAAATTGTAGTTTTGAAAATAAATATATTAAAAAACTAAAAAAAAAAAAAAAAAAAAAAAAAAAAAAAAAAAAAAAAAAAAAAAAAAAAAAAACTTGAAGTCTCTATATTTGAGTGTGTATTTATTATATAACTACACAGCCAAATATTGAGAGTTGAAAATTCCGAGATAGCCAATAAAATTGGATACAGATTTTTCAATAATATTCGTGTTTCATAGCTAAAGTTTTCCCATTATGTCAATTTATAAAGTTTTGTTAAAGTTTCGCATTCATAGTTTCGATCACTGCAAATAAATATGTTAACTTGTAAACAGGAAAAGGATTTATTTACAACCAAAATATATACAATATAAATAAAAGAGGTCAAATAAGTGTATTCCCGTTGCCTGCCAGGTTTTGAGACAAATCATCCTAGGTTTGTGGAAGTTTCAAAAGGGTCGATAAAATTATGAAAAGTAACGTTTAACGTTTTAGAAATAGATTTCAAGATCAGTATAAGCCGAATGCATTTTAGAAATCAAATCCGTAATGCAATTCACATAGTGAATGATGCATTTATTACTATATTATATTATAGCTACTCTAGCATAATCATACACACACATAATTATGTGTGTGTATGTGTTGCGTCCCCGTTAACGGTCAGTGATCGGCGCACACGTACCTGACTAGAAAAGCTAAAATATTGCACTATGGTTTATTATGTTGGCAGTTTGAGCCCTTGGAATCAATATACTCGTATTAAGAAAGAAAAGTCTTTCTAGCGAGAAGGTGTGCTGTCTGGTGGCCTACTAATGAACTAATCCTCCAAATATGCGGATTTAAAAGTTCGAACGAATCAAGGGTTCAAACCCCGTGGTAAAGTTGTGAGTTTTTCGGAATTGTACAAAATAGCATTATAATTATATTTTCGAAGTTTTTTGCCAAGTGAAAAATAAAATAGTCCAATTAGGAAAGTGAAACATACGGTGCAACCTCCGCGGGCCAATTTTGACATAGTAAAGTTTTTCAATTACCCCTTTGTTTCACTTGTAGAACTTGGCTATATTAATAAGAGTCAGTTTTCTATCTGTTTTGAAAGATCAAATGACATAAACTTGGCCAAATCTTGTTATACGTTTGCCAAGGATACTGTAGACTCCCTGCAGGCCAAGCAAAGATGCCATTGTGCAATCGTATACGATAAGCGATAAGTCCCGTAACCACAATAATCTATGGTAATGGTCACGTGACTTTTCGTACGAATCTGTAATTTTCATACAATTATTTCTAATCGCTTATCGTATACGATTGCAGAATGACATCTTAGGCCTACAGAGATGTGACAAATTAAATTAAAGCAAGTAAAATGATGATAGTCACTGATTGAAGTGTCACTTACCATTATTTGATAAAAGATTAGTGATGGGCAGCAGCGTCATCATAGTGGACACATTACTGCGATCGCCAATCCGCTTGCCCAGCGTGGCGATTAAGGGCAATTACCTCCTAATGCGTCTAATACGCATAGTTAATAAGAGAG
The DNA here is from genome assembly GCA_025490895.1 of Thaumatotibia leucotreta. Classification (NCBI taxonomy): domain Eukaryota; kingdom Metazoa; phylum Arthropoda; class Insecta; order Lepidoptera; family Tortricidae; genus Thaumatotibia; species Thaumatotibia leucotreta. The sequence goes on from JALPQI010023513.1 coordinate 11,879, forward strand.
GCCCGTCCAGCAGTGGACTATCATAGGCTGATGATGATGATGAAAATGATGATAATAGTGTTGTTGTTATCAAGACCACAAAATAAATAATGTCTGCTTTTGTGTTTCGTGTTGCATCGTATAGTATTACTCGATTTTTACTATTGAGCAATTTGAACAAATATAAACAATCAAAGTGACAGACAAGGATACACGATTTAAGTAAAATAACGTTGATGAGCATTTTAAATGGGGTCGCATCAAAAATGACAGACATTAAATGCAGTCAGAAGCATGTGTCGTAGAAACGTGACTGCATGTAGTATCTAGTAAATAGTTATTTGCATAATTACTGATGGTAATCGGCAGGGCAGGGTTCATGTTGTGATGTATGGCATTGATCATCTTCATCTAAGACTGAGATCTTACATAACCTCGTGCCGCCCAGTGTACAATAAATTACACAAAGTAACAATCAGCGTGGACATCCTTATGTCGAAAAAAAAACCTAAACGCCAATAGTCCGTTTTTCAATTGTTTTACAGATCGCACATTAGGAGTTTAGCTGATGTTTTCTTCTTGGATAATAAACAAAAAAATATTAGTAAAGAACGAACTGAAACACACATTTAATAGAAAAATACACTAAGATACTTAAAACTACATTTAAATATTTATTGCATTAGAAAAAGATAAACCACCTGAAGGGTCCACGAAAAAAAAAATGTCCAATGCTTAAAAAAATCAGGGCAAATTCACACCTTATTCTGTTAAAAGTAAGGTGGTTTTTGCTTCTGTAATTTCAATTAACTACAGTCTGGCAAAAAAGATTAGAAATTAAAAAGTGGCAACATTGTAGTGTCGTCCCGTTTTCTCACGCAAATTGATTTGAAAGGGACGACACTACGATGTTGCTACTTTTTAATTTCTACTCTTTTTTGCCAGATTGAAGACATGTTCTTTCCGTGGACCCTTCATCTTGTTTTCTTTGAAAAAAAAAACATTTCTGAAACTATGTCAAAACAAAAATGTATTCATTCATAATAATCATAATCAGTTATTAATTACACACACACACATCCTCCACTTAGCTTACGCGTATGGATACATTAAGAAGTAAATGCCCATAATCGCCCTGGGCAAGCGGGTTGGCGATCGCAGTAATGTGTCCACTATGATGACGCTGCTGCTCATCATCAATATTCGATAAATAAATAGTCAGTGACATTTTAATCCCTTAGACTACACTTACGACACCCGTGGGAAGAGTAGGGGTGGTGAACAATGTATTCTTATTGCCGTCACCAGATGGGACACATACGATTTATCACATAGGTACATAGTAACTATAAAAAAGGCAAATTATTTATATTTATGCTCAAAGTAGTATTAAGGTGCATTCAGACCAAACGAACATTCGCTATTCTAACCCCCCACTCTACGAAATTCGATCGTTACACAAAACGTGTTTGGTTGATTTCGTAGAACGGGGGATAGAACAGCGAATGCTCTTTTGGTTTGAACGCACCTTTACAAATCACCAAATTAAAATATGTAAGTACCCACGTATAGGTTTTAGTTTGCATTAGTGCTAATTAGCAATGTACAATTGTATAGTTCGGGAAATATTATTTGACCGACTCTTATCTTACTTACGACCTTTTGTTTCGCATCATTAACAATAGAAAAGTGCTAGACTGCTGACTGTCTAGTAACTAAGTGTTAACGCAAAACAAAAGGTCGTAAGTAAGATAAGAATCGGTCAAATAATTTTTCCCGAACTATACATGTTGCAGAACATTCTTTAAATTGCAGGAACAAACTCGTAAGTTTCCGAGAAGTTTCATGAGAATTTAATAGTAAGTTCCCATTGAGAATGTGTTTATGAGAACTTATAAAAATGTGTTATAAATAATTATTTTATATCGCAAATAAGTAAACAAGACAGTAAATATAACTTATAAGTTATGCGTCTAGTACGTTGGCTTGATTAGATTATTTGTGAAATTTACATTCCCGAGAACATTGTCTACGAAAGTTTCGCAACTTATAAAACTTCTCCTTGGTACAATGCTAGTGCTAACATAGTTACGCAGACATCCAAAGCAGAATATTAATAACAGAAATAGTTCCGCCAGCTTCCATAAATGACAAACACGAGTTTCACCAGAATAAATTAGTAATTTCGCTCTAAAAGGACGCTGTCTCGTCTCAAATGGCCGTGTTTCACTTTCGTCGCTAACGATCGACATGTCGCGACATAACGGGTCTTGTTTGACTTAGAAAAGGTAACTTTCAAAAGAAAACACTTATTTAGACTTATTTAACCCTTTAACGGGCAAGACTCGAAAAAATCGTGGGTTCAAACCTCAACGCCATTAGGCCTGTATATATAGTACGAAAAATTCTGTATAAGAAAAAAATACAAAAATATAGTGTTATAGGGTGGTCACTTTTGAGACCGGTGCCCTATAAAGGGTTAAATATTTATCACACGGGTTACTCACGTAATTTAAGTCGATGATTGCTCGACATGTTTCGATCCATTTAGAGCATCCTCATCATGGAGTATCCGCGACCAAAGCCCGACGTGTACATCGAAACATGTCGAGCAATCATCGACTTCAATTACGTGAGTAACCCGTGTGATAAATATTTAAATATGTTTAAGTCTCACGTTAGTTATAATTCTAAAACTTATTTAGACTGTCTATTTAATACGAAAAATGAACTATAAATAATCACCAATAAAAAAACCGATTTCAACCGATTTCTTCAAATGGTTACTGCCGGTCTCCTGTTTGTTGCCACCGCGATTTGGGCTTCACTTTTCACTTATGATCAGGTGAAGTGGAGATACTTTGTTGTGTCAGTATAAAAAAAATCCCTTCATCAGACCCCGACTTGGTTCCAACGGGACCATCTTGGTTCGTGTTGTGTCAATGGACCATATGGTGGTACATATGGTTTTCTCATAGATGCCAATATCAGAACTAGACCAAATTTAAAGGGACAAATCGGTAAACATCGCTTTCAAATAAAAAGAATCTTTAAAATTGGTTCAGTCGAAAGTTTTGAGGTAACAAACATAAAAAAACATAAAGAGACAAATTAAGAACCTTCTCCTTTTTATGAAGTCGGTTGAAAACAAACAATATCATTACATTCAGAGGAAACCGTAATGATAAGTATAAACGGAAATTATAGTTTTTGAAGGTCACCGAACGAAACAACGGCAATACTAAAACACCAGTTTAAAAGATATCAGATTCATGATACAGATAAACATTACATTTATTTGCATTACAATTTTCAAAAACTCTTTCAAATGCAACATTCCATTATCCAAATTAGTACAGAAATGCAGATAGGCATCTGTTTTCTCATTTTGCCTCGCACAATCGGCCATAAAGCTCTATTGTCTCTCACTTTCACTGCACTATATTGTTTTGCATCCAAATATAGACATCGGAATTGAAAGGTCAAAAGTTAAGTAGCAATAACATTTTCATTTATGCCACAAGTCGTTTTTAGAATGTGACTTAATACGTTTTCTTGTAAAGGTCAGTTCGTGGCTGAGAGCTCAATTTCTTGCCGATTACTTATTTTGAAACCAATATATGATGAACCGAACAGCCACAGGTTTAATATAAACTTGGTGTCAAGAATAACTGGTTGATGAAGTTGAAGATGAAGTGGCGCTTTCGTTGGTATATGCAAATGCCAGTGAATCTGACATTTGTTAAAGTGACGTTTGAATGAGAGCGAAATTAACTAGTTAATCATAAACATTGGAACTAATTAGGTTATGTCATAGGGCATATTACTTAATCTACATAACCCTTTCAATGTAGTAAAAAGCTCTTTTGATGTGATGTTGCAAAATTATACCAACATTGTGTATTAAGGGCGCTAAAAAAGAATACGAAATTATACCAAACAAAAAGCGCAGGCTTTACTTTACCAGAGTTCATTCTTATTGTACCTACTGCCGTGCCAACAATATTTTTCATTAGACTTGTGAGAAACTATGAAAGTGGTAATGGTAAACAATTATATTTTGATAATGGTCTAAATAATAGACAAAAAGTGGGGACAAAACCTGAACTTAGGGGGTAAAAAGACACCAGGTGAATTATGATTCCCAGGTTTTTCGATTATGTCTATTCTATTAATAGCTACAACATTACAGTGTTCTATGTTACATTTTCACCAAACGAGCATTCGCTCATTCTATCCCCCACTCTACGAAATCAACGAATTTCGACGAATCACGTTTAGTGTAACGAACGAATTTCGTAGAGTGGGGGATAGAATGAGCGAATGCTCGTTTGGTCTAAATGCACCTAGAATCTTGGCTTAGTGTCAATTAAATCTTGGCTTAGTGTCAATATGACAGTGTTCAAATTTGAGCTGATTAAGATGCAACATAGAAACTTGTAATATTAGACAAGTGTTAATATCGACCATGACAATACTGTGCTTTTTTTGTGCCAACCCAGGAGAATTCGTTATGGTTACCACCCGGCCCGGGAGCAACCGACTCGCACGGACAAAAACCCTGGGGTGTTCCACCGCTCGCTTTGTGTGGTTTCGGGAACGCTGCTGCACACCTCCGAGAACCCCGCGAGCGTTGCCCTTGCGCGTCTTGTGTGACAGTAACTGTCCTAGGTCATACTGATGTATCTAGAATTCCACAGCGCCTGCGTGTAATGACACCGTTTCCGAAAAAGTGTGATAAAAAAATTACAATAAATTTAAAAAGGGTTTTGAGAAAAAATCTAAATATTAGACAACCATTTTTCATCAATCAAAGTTCGATAAAGACATTTTACTGTCGAAATTGAAAACTAGATCAATTTATTACAAGTATATTAGTGGTAGTGGGCTGGCCATATTATTAGCCGTAGAACCAACAACAACAACCGTTGGGGTAGACCGCGTCTCAGCAAGCGTAGTGTAGAACGCCCTCAGACAAGCTGGAGCGACGATTTGCGCAGGATGGCTGGCAGGAGCTGGATGCGAGCAGCCGAAGATCGAAAACGGTGGCGTGAAATTGGGGAGGCCTATGGCCAGCAGTGGACTGCGATAGGCTGATGATGATGATGATTATGATTATATTTATTTATTTAGATAGATTGAAATTTAGATTACATCTAAATTTAGCATAATTGAAACACAAAAATGCTCTTACACGCTTAATCTTAAATGCCAATAGGCAAAACATTTTAACATATCAATTATATGATAAAGGACGTATGTATATCACTATATTTACATAATCTAAGTGGAATGTATGGGGGGGGTTCTTCCGCCATTGTTTCAATGTGTATGACAGACGACATATATATATGTACATGTCGCCGGCAGTGTTGACTGATAACAACGTCAGGAATGGTTAAGTGTTTCATTAATATTAAGTTGATGGGTTTATTATTCATGGAAAGATAAAAAGCGATGACTAATGATGATTGATATAAAAAAATATCAATAGTAAATATATTTCACCTGTATTTTTTAATGCGAGTAGAGTACGAGTACTAAGTCGTGTGATGACGGCAGTAAGCATACATTTGTCACCACCCCAACTCCTCCTGCGTATGTCGTAAGAGTCGACTAAGGGATTGAAGTGTCAGTGACCATTCTACAAGATTGATGATGGGCAGCAGCGTCATCATAGTGAACACATTACTGCGATCACCAATCCGCTTGCCCAGCGTGGCGATTATGGGCATTTACCTTTTAATGCGTCTTTACGCATAGTTAATAGGAGAGGCCTATGTCCAGCAGTGGACTGACATAGGCTGATGGTGAGAATTCTACATAATACTATGATGAAGTAGGTATAATTAATTTATAGAGCAGAATTTATTCAGAAATATTCTGAATTAACCGAAATTGTTTATTTTTGTATACCTACTATGACGATAGATTGTAAGCAGATACCGTAGAGTATGAATGGCTACAACTACTTCTTTGAAGAAATAGCCGTTTTAGGTCAACCCTATACCATATAAGGCCAAAGAAAAAATCGTAGGTTTTGTTAGTTCTTGATATTCTAAGAGATTGAATTGATAACAAGATGACTCAATATTTTTGAATAAAGCGTGAATATTAGTTTATCCAAGCGTGTCCAAGCAACGGAATCATATCATCTATTAGTCTGTTATTGTCAAAAAAATCGAACTTACACTATTAAAAGCAATTAATAATATCAAAGTACTAAGTATTTATTTATTTATTTATTTAAACTTTATTGTACAAAACAAAGAAAATTGTACAAATGGCGGACTTAATGCTAAATGGCATTCTCTACCAGTCAACCATTGGGCCAAACAGAGACATTTTAGTTGGTGCTCAACTCGAATAATTATTAAAGATATAGTAATACCAAATGACTATAACAATACCTACAATTACATACTACTACTTATATAATAATTAAATAAACTAATACATATTTTATTTTAATATTCAATATCAGAAAGTAATTGACGGAGGAAACTATTTAAATTCGTCTGCAAGAAGATGCTTGCGGAGCAGTCGTTTGAAAATGTGTTTGCTTGGGGCTTGTCGAATAGGGAGAGGTAGTGAGTTCCACAGACGGATTGCCTGAACGACGAAAGAGTTGGTCATAAATCCTGTACGATGAAAAGGAATTGCAAGTTTGAGTGATCGAGAAGAACGAAGTTCGCAACCAGGACGAGGAG